>SJYW01028452.1:0-15766 GCA_006410735.1 Raphicerus campestris | reverse complement strand
TCGGATGCCATAATCTTTGTTTTCTGAATGTTGAGCTTTAAGCCAACTTTTTCACTCTCCTCTTTCACTTTCATCAAGATACCTATGTGCAATAAAGCAAACAGATCTTACGTGTATAGTTCAATGAATTTTTACCTTGTGTTATTACCTCCTGGATCAAAAATATAATAGAACTATTTCACTACTCCTTTTGGAGAAGAGAATGACAGCCCACTCCAGTATTCTTACCTGGAGAATCCCATAGAAATAAGAGCCTGGTGGGCTACAGTCCATGGGGTCGCAAAGAGTCAGACACAAATGAGTGACTCACACACACACACACACACACACATTCTACTACTCTAGAACACCCAGCTTCTCTTCCAGTTAATACTCCCAAACAAGGTAACCATGATGCTGATTTTCATCTCCACAGATCAGTTTTACTAGTTTCTGAATTTAATATAACTGGAATCAGTTTATCTTCTTTTCTGAATGGTTTCTTTCACTCAGTATTAAGCATGTACAGTGTCTCCATGGGGCTACCCTGGTGGGTCAGATGAAAAAGAATCCATCTGCCATGCAGGAGACCCAGGTTCAATCCCTGGCTTGGNGGAATCAGTTTATCTTCTTTTTTGATTGGTTTCTTTCACTCAGTATTAAGCATGTACAGTGTCTCCATGGGGCTACCCTGGTGGGTCAGATGAAAAAGAATCCATCTGCCATGCAGGAGACCCAGATTCAATCCCTGGCTTGGGAAGAACCCCTGAAGAAGAAACTGGCAAGCCACTCCAGTATTCTTGCCTGGAATATCCTGTGAACAGAGGAGACTGTGGGCTACAATCCATGGGGTACCAAGAGTCAGACACACCTTAGCAACTAAACCGCCACCCCCAATGTATCCAAAATTTGTTCGTTTATTATTTCTTCACAGCATTCCATTATATGAATGTGCCATAAGTTTTTAATTGATGTTGTGGGTGATGGATATTTGAGTTGTTTCTAAAATATTACTTATTATAAATAGCACTGCTGTGAACATTCTTGTCTAAGTCATTTGGAAGATACTGAGTGTATACCGAGTAGGAGAACTATTGGAGCAGTGGTCAGCTCTTTATCTATCTTTAGTAGTTACCACCAAAACATTTTTTAAAGTAGTTGAACCAGTGTACTTCTGTCAGCAATACATTAGTTACTCAGTTTTTTTACCTTTTTATAAATATTTGGTATTGTCAGTCTTTGTAGTTTTAAGCCTTCAAGTGAGTGTAGTTGTATTACATGGTTTTGTTATTTGTTTCAGGCTTTTGGTTGGCTTGTTGGTAATTTCATTAATGACTGGAGAATTGAGCACCTTTATCTAAACTTGCAGACTATTATGCATATAGACTTATAAACTAATAGACTTATAGACTGTTATATACTACTTCCCTCTCAGTTGGTAAAAAATCTGTCTGCAGTGCAGGAGACCCAGGTTTGATTCCTAGGTCAGGAAGATCTCCTGGAGAAAAAAATGGCAACCCACAGCAGTATTCTTGTCTGGAGAATCCAGTGGACAGAGGAGCCTGGCAGGCCACACTCCATGGGGTGACAAAAGTCAGACAGGTCTTAGCAACTAAACCACCAATATGCATATCCTCTTTGTGAAGGACTGTTGAGTTCTTTCTCCAGTTTTAATAATTGTCATCTTCTCACAGATTTGTAGAAGTTCTTCATCTATCCTTGATGCAAGACAGTTTCCAGATATATGGATAGCAAATATCTTCACCCAGGCAGTAGCTTGCTTTTTCACCATTTTAATGGCATCTTTCAATGAACAAAAGTTCTTAAGTTGAATGGCTGCTGACACTGTTTGGGTTCTCTAGAAAGCAGGCTCTGAGAAAGCGTACTGTTCAAGTTGTTTATATACTGTCCATTGGACCAACACTCATGGGAAGGAGGAGAAAAGGAGAGATGTCTGTTAATAATAAATGCATGGGGAGCTCTGGAGTCTATATTACCTCTTAGAGTTGTCCAGTGTTGGGACAAAATGGCAGAACTTGTATATATCTGTTTGAATGAGTTGGGCTTCCCTGATGGCTCAGATGGTAAACAATCTGCCTGCAGTGTGGGAGACCCAGGTTTGATCTCTGGATCAAGAAGATCCCTTGGAGAAGGGAATGGCTACCCATTGCAGTATTCTTGCCTGGAGAATGCCAAAGATAAAAGAGCCTGGCAGGCTGAAGTCCATGGGGTCACAAAGAGTCCAACACAACTCAGCAACTAAAACTTTGACTTTTTTCACTGGATCAGTCATTGATTGTAGCTGACCTTGGAAGAGCATGACCTTGGACAAGGTGACTCTCTGTACTAGAGGCTGTCCCTAAAGTAGATGACAGCTGATTACTGTCCACTGGCAGCCCTCTCAGTAGCTGAGGCAACAGATCCTTCCTTGAAGAGCCATCTGGGAGTCACATCTCTAAATCCACTTTAATATCTAAATCATAAATCTTTTATCTTACAGTAGTACTTTTCTGGTTATGTTTAAGTTTTTTTTGTCTACTTCAAAATTATGAAAGTTTCCTGCTATGCTTTCTTCTTGAAGCTTTTAAATTGGGTTCTTCATATTTAGGCCTTTAAATTTTGTTTATGGTAAAGTTTAAAGTCAAAGTTTCTTTCTTTCAATATGGATATCTAATTGGACCAGCATGTATAAAAGACCATTGTTTTCCCACTGCATTTCAGTAATGTCTTTTTATCTAAACCTGCATCCAGAGTTGTGACTTGATGTTTGAGATGGATTTTAAGCTATCTTTCTGGTCTGCATGTTTTAGGTACATGATAATGGATATTAGAATATGACTGAAAGTAAGTTATGCCATTAGTTAACCTGAAAGTGGTCAATAACAAAATATGTAACAAAAGAAGTTATGGCAACCTAATAAATTTAGGGAAATGTTTTTGAGGCCAAACCAAACCTGATGAAATTGTATTTGAGTTTGGAGAAAGCAAATTGAATTGGTAATAGAAGATTTAGAAAAGACAGAGAAGCAGAGATCAAATTACCAACATCCATTGGATCATAGAAACAGCAAGGGGAGTCCAGAAAACCATATACTTCTGCTTCCTTGACTATGCTAAAGTCTTTGACTGTGTGGATCACAACAAATTGGCTCCACCTTTAAAGCTGCTGTAACTCAGGGGGTATCTAAAGCTCTAGGAATAGAATATCACTTACACTGTTCCTGCAGACCCCAATCCTCAGGGAAGGTTGAAAATCTAATGACATTATCAAAAGACATTTGCGCAAATTAACTCAAGAGATGCCNCTGTGTAGAATTTAAACTGACAGGCAACACCCCTTTACTGGGGAACTTGGAATAGGGTACAAAGGTTCTTCCCTAGGGAATTCCCTGGTGGGGCGGTGGATAAGGACCACCTGCCAGTGCAGGGGACACGGGTTCGATCCCTGGTCTGGGAAGCTTGCACATGCCTCGGAGCAGCTAAGCTCAGAAGCACGGAGCCAGCCAGGCCAGAGGACCCGTGAGCCGCAGCTGCGCAGCCCGGAGCCTGCGCTCCGAGACAAGAGAAGCCCCCCAGGGAGCGCTCGAGTGCGCATCCAGAGCAAGCCCTCGCCCAGCAGCGAAGACCCAGCCAGACCACCATCAGTCGACAAATAAGAGTCCCTCCGTTCAAAAAAGAAAACAGCGAAGATGTTCTTCCCTGGAACGTGAATAGCTTCCCCGTCTCCCGTGGGTCAGCCCACTTCCAGTGAAGCAAAAACTCAGCTGCGGCTCCATCGCCTGTCTCATTACTCAGGAAAGGCCCCTCTCATAGCAAGGATGAGGGCAAGTGCTTCCCAAGCTTCCACACTCGTGCTTGATGGAAGCGTGGCTTGGCCAACCATAGGCTACGTTCAGGTAACACGGGTGGCCGTCACTTGGTTGTACGGTATTAAGATATTTGATTTACATGAGGTTTTTATCATCAGACTACTGTGGTTTTCACAGATGTTCGGCCTGTAAAACTGCTGAAATTAACAATTTATTTGTGCTACCATCCACCTGTATTTATGGAGACCACGAGGCAGAAAACAGAACCACTTGGGGGCCGAAAAGAATTTGACTGAGCTCCACCACTGACTGTTGGGGAGCTTTCCAGTCCAGTCCTTTCTGAGCCTGACCTTCCTCGGGTGTGAAGACACAGGCGCTGTGACCTAGGGCAGAGCTGGTGGGACCGCCAAGCTCACGTGGATGGAAGAAGGGCTGAGCGCGCTGCCTGGCAGGACAAACATGCTGACCCCTCGGGAGGGCTCATTGGCACCCAGCCCCTCAGAACCCCCCACCCCACATGGTCCCAGTGGCAAGCCCAAGCACTGACAGGTGTGTGTCTGACCCTTGGGCAGGTGTGCTGGGCTGGGAGCAGAAGTCAGGCATCTCAACAGCTGTATTCATCCACCAACTGACACCCTGCCGTCTCTGCCCAAGCTCAGCCTGAATATGGGAGTGGCGGGGAGGTGCTCAGTCTCCCCTCCGGGAGGCAGTACAGAGGCCTTGTGGACACGAATGCAGACGCACCGGGGTAATTACCGCCCAGCGCTGCCAGCCAAGCCTTTCCTGCTCCTCACCGGCTCAGCTGAAGCAGGCCCTGTTCACAAACGCAGCATCCACGCCAGGACTTGGACCGAACAGCACCTCGAGCACAAACCAGAACAAACCGCACTAATTTGCTTGAACCTCAAATGGAGCCAAATTCGAAGCTTTTATTTTTGAAACTGCTAGTAGCAGAGAACCACAGCTTCAAAGACACCAGGAAAAGAGCCTCAACCAGACATTACGACAGGAAAGATGCCTGAAATCTATTTCAGTGTGAAAGTGCCACGGCGTTCTTTCTCTCCTTTCTAAAACTGCTGAACCCGTTATTAAAATGGTAGCCTACATCATCTGACGGCCCCTACATGGAGCCACACTTTATTTACCCCAAGATCTCCCCATCAAGTGGAGACATAATCAGTGTGATCAATTTAGGGATTTCTACGGTATCTATTCCTGTGACACATTAAATCTATGTCTCTATAAGAGAAGTAATTGATTTTTTTTCCCAAAGCAGGATTTTTTTTTTTCAGTTCCAAGAACAGCTGAGGGCTGCAGAACTGAGCAGATGGCCGCATGGAAGAATCTGCTTGGTAGATAAGATAGTTTATAAGAAATATTGTACATCCTGAATAATTGTCAGACTAGGTCACTTTCGCTGTTGGACTGGACTATACCAAAATATTTAAGGTCTCAGATTTTCCAGAGTTCACAGTAACTTTCCTGCCTAGACCTTAAGTTTGGATTTTCCCTCATTCACGGAACCTGGCCTGTGACATCTGGGGATCCGGTCGTTACTCTGTTGACCGCACTGGGGTCTTTATCCCACATCTGACCTGAGTGAAAGGTGTTGCCAGTCACTCAGTCGTGTCTGACTCTTTGTGACCCCATGGACTGCAGCATGCCAGGCTTCCCTGTCCTTCACCGTCTCCCAGAGTTGGCTCAAATTCATGTCCTTGGAGTCAGTGATACTATCTAAACATCTCATCCTCTGTCATCCCCTTCTCCTCCTGCCCTCAGTCTTTCCCAGCATCAGGGTCTTTTTCAATGAGTCAGCTCTTTGCAACAGGTGACCACAGTATTGGAGCTTCAGCTTCAGCATCAGTCCTTCCAATCAAGATTCAGGGTTGATTTCCATTAGGATGGACTGGCTGGATCTCCTTGCAGTCCAAGGGACTCTCAAGAGTCTTCTCCAGCACAGTTCAAAAGCATCAGTTCTTCAGGGCCCAGCCTTCTTTATGGTCCAACTCTCACAATTCTTACATGACTATTGGAAAAACCATAGCTTTGACTATATGGACCTTTGTCGGCAAAGTGATGTCTAGTGGATGCTGTCCAGGTTCTGGGTAGTAGATGCCTAAAGATAAGGTTCAAAGACTTAGCCAAGCCCTGAAGCAGAATATGACTAAGTGACTTTGCAAATCCTCAGAAAAGCACAGCAAGGTGATATCAGAGAAAAGAGATGCTCCTTACGAAAGAAAGAACACTCTCTTGATCCAAGAAAATGGTAGACTATCTCCTCACTGCCGTGATGGGCAGCCTCTGCCTTGAACGGCAAATTTGCAGATTAATGAAGACAGTAAAATATGGCATGTCCTGGTGCCTCCAGGTGCAATATTTTATTCATGTCAGAGCTGTGGGAGCTTTGATTTATATGGACTTTCATTAATAGGCAAAATTCAATGTGAAGGATTCACCTCCAGGCTCCCTTAAATTCAACACTCGGTCAAACATGATGGGTGTGCCCCCTACTAAGGTGATACTTCCCAAGAAGACAAAGGAAAAAAGGGGGAAAGGAACGGAACGACAAGCAGGTTAGAAAGGTGGTCACGTGAAACCACTTGAGCGGCTGGAAGAAACGCTGCGGATCCCAGTGTGGCCGCACTGTCTCAGCCGTAGAGCAGCGCTGGTCTACGGCGGAGTCATTCTACTTTATTTCTTAGAAGTTGTGCTCCCAAGTTGTCGGGGTTTTTTTTTTTGAAGTACACTTGATTTACAGTGTTGAGGTGATTTCTGGCGTATAGCACAGTGACTCAATCATATGTCTATATATATTCTTTCCCATAGTGATTTATTGCTGTGTTCAGCTGCTTAGTCGTGTCCAACTCTTTGCGACCCCGTGGACTGAAGCTCCCCAGGCTTCCCTGTCCTTCACTATCTCCCGGCGTTTGCTCCAACTCATGTCCATTGAGTTGGTGATGCCATTCAACTATCTCACCCTCTGTTGCCCCCTTCTCCTCTTGCCCTCAGCCTGTATTAATGTAATATATAATGTAATAAAGGCTTATTACAAGATACTGAATACAGTTCCCAGGCTATACAGTTCCTTGCTGTTCACCTTGTATATGTAGTCGTGTATCTGCTAATCCCAAGCTCCACACTTATGCCTGCCCGCACTCTCCCCTGTGGTAGCCTGGAGTTTGTTTTCTGCGTCTGTGAGTCTGCTTCTATGTGGTAAACAAGTTCCCTTGTACCATTGCTATCGATTCCATCCCTAAGTGACAGCATCTATCTGCGTTCTCTGTCTGACTTTCCTTAGAATGATCGTCTCTAGATCCAGACATGCTGCTGCAAATGCATTACTCCGCTCGTTCTGTGACTCAGCAGTACTCTGCTGTATATGTGGATATAGCGCACCACATCTTCTCCATCCACCCCGCTGTCGATGGGCCTCAGGGTCGCGGGGCCTCTTGGCTGCTTTAAACAGCGCTGCTGTGGACACTAGGGTGCGTGTACCTTCAGAAAAGAGCTTTCTCAGGATCTATGCCCAGGAGTGGAATTGCTGGCCTATAGAAAATCCTATTTTCACTCTTTTAAGGAACCTCCATACTGCTTTCCATGATGGCTTCGCCAATGTACATTACATTCCTACCAATGGTGTTGGGGCAGGGGGCGGTTATCTTTTCAGTAGAGACATTTAAAAACTCAGATAGCTAATATATGGTGGCAGATGTTTGAAAATGTGTGATTTATTTTCTCCATAAATTGTGAATGCTTTCCAATTTGCCCCAAGCTTTTAAGAAGCTCTAATTGACCCTATGCAGAAATTCAATTACATATTTTATCATCATTTCTATACTCAAGCGCTTGATTTCTTTAGGTTCAGAGCTATCATTCATTCACTCACTCATTCACTTGCTTCCTAGCCCAAAAGCAGAATTGTAGGGAAGTATGAAACCACGTGCGTGCAGGCTAAGTCACTTTAGTCAAATCCAAGTCTCTGCAACACTATGGACGGCAGCCCACCAGGTTCTTCTGTCCATGGGATTCTCTAGGCAAGGATACTGGAGTAGGGTGCCATTTCCTCCTCCAGGGATCTTCCTGAACCCAGGGACTGAACCCGTGGTTCCCGCATTGGCAGAAAGGATCTTTCCCACAAGGGCCATCTGGGAAGCCACTGTAAAACCATATAGGGCCCTCCAAATTGATTATTTTTCACTTTTCTAACCATCAAATGTAACTCAAGCTCACAGACTTAGAAAATGAACTCATGGCTGCCCAGGGGAGGGAACAGTTGAAGACTTTGGGAAGGTCACGTCCGCATTGCTATACTCAAGACGGACAACCAACAAAGACCTGTTGCAGGGCACGTGGAACTCTGCTCAGCGCCGTGGAGACTAGATGGGAAGGGACTCTGGGGGAGAGTGGATACATGTGCATGGGTGCGTCTGCATTCCTCCACTGTTTACCTGAGACCGCCACAGCATTGCTCATCAGCTATACCCCGACACAAAACGCTTCTGGTGTTAAAAAAAAGTAACTCAAGTACATAAATCTATCTGCCAAGGAAGAAGTGCCTGCTAAGCGTTCTGATAGAGGAAGACAGGGCAGTGAGACCCCTTGGGATCCAAAGTCCAGCATTTTAATCTTCAGGCTATTCTAAGTCCTTGGCGATCACCCACGACGTTGGCGCAGAACCCGCGGCCGGCCCACAGATGGCTCTGGTCTGGGGTGAAGGCAGGGAGCTCACACCGACCGTCACTCCCAAAGGAACGAGAAGGGTCCATCTTGCCTTACGCAGCTCCTAAGTTTAATCTGGGGCTCAGAGCAGGAGGCGGATCAAAGGGTGGATAACCTGAGGTCACTGTGCTCTGACAAGGCATCTCTTGAGCGTGGTGAATCAGTGGTGGCCCTGGGCCCAGGGCAGCGATTTGAGAAAATCACCCGTGGCAACAATTAGGCCAGGAGTCCTTAGTGACTGCCAGGAAGCTTGCTGAACGTTGGAGGGAGAGAGAATTTATGTGTAATCCAATTTGGAACAACACAACATCGACTGAACGCTCCCGGTTCTGTAAGGGAGAAAGCCAGCCTGGATCTGAAGGGACCCTGACGGTGCCACTGGCCAGGGGTGGGGGGCTGGCTTCCCAGTGAGACATTCATCTCACCAAGCCATGGTCTCCACGACTGCAAATCAGGACCCCCTACCTCAAAGGCTCTGTGAGGCTTCAAGGCCAGCACCTAAGTACTCTGCAAACCACAGTTACTATCACTATAAGCCTCTGGGTTACTGTGACGGATGGGAGTACGTGCCAAGCAGCAAAGGCCCCCTAAACAAGGGGGACCATAATTACCCTAATATAAACTCCACAGAGACACTCTCCAGGTTGGAGCTCAGAATGGGGGACCTGTGAGAAAGAGGTACAAAGTTGGCATCATCAGCGACAAGAGGGAAAATTCCACCTTCTTGCAGACCTCCTCAAAGTCTTGGAGAAAATTTCAACAAGCAAGAAAGAGCAGAACCACACAAAAATGAACCTTAGCAGCAGGAAGGAGCCTCTCTGAGCCCCAGCATCTCTGACCAGAGGGATGCAGGTCTTTTTGGGTGCTAATGAGGTGAATGAACCTTAAATGCTAAGCCCCATTTCCCCATGGAAACCCTCTGCCTTCATGCAAATGGACAGGCTGTGGCTACTGATAAAGGAGCAAGAGATGGGTGAGGACAAGTGATGGTGAGGTTGGGCCAGTCCCCAGCAGGGCTGCACTCTATCCCCCCCAAGAACTCTAAGAAGGCACATTTCCCAGGCGAGGTATGGTCCCAGAATGAAGCCATCTTCCCTCAATATCCCACTTTTATTCCACATATTTTATGTGGCAGGCAATGTGCTGACTGTTTCAAGCAGATGATATTTCTAACCCCCACAATGACCCTGAGATGTAGTACTGTTGAACCAACTGGGGTGATATTTCTAATCCCCACAATGACCCTGAGATGTAGTATTACTGAACCAACTGGGGTGATATTTCTAATCCCCACAATGACCCTGAGATGTAGTATTACTGAACCAACTGGGGTGATATTTCTAACCCCCACAACGACCCTGAGATGTAGTACTGTTGAACCAACTGGGGTGATGTTTCTAATCCCCACAATGACCCTGAGATGTAGTGTTGTTGAACCAACAAGCTGGATAAGCGAGGCTCCCGGAGCCTGAGTAACTGGCCCAGCTCAAGACACATGGCCTTATTTAGCATTTTGCTCACCCCACGTTCCTGCTTCTCCCTAGAATTCTGAATGCAGGTGGACAGAGAGCTGTCCCGTGGGGTAGACTCTGAGCCAGGCTACAGAACCAGGCCCTCGTGTGGGTCTGGTCGACCAGTTGGGTAACAGTTGCAGGGTCGGGCTTGGGGCCTTAGTTCCTGCCCTGTGTAATCTCCAACCCTCAAGCTGCCCCCAATATATATTGGATATAAGCTAGAACAGCCCTTCCTGGCCTTCCCAGGTGGCGCTTGTGGTAAAGAACCTCCCTGCCAGTGCAGGAGACGTTGAGAGATGTGAACTCGATTCATGGGCTGGGAAGATCCCCTGAAGGAGGGGACAGCAATCCACTGGAATATTCTTGCCTAGAGAATCCCATAGACAGAAGAGCCAAGCTACAGTCCATGGGGTCTCAAAGTCAGACACGACTGAAGGGACTTCACTTGGCGTGGCACGTGGTCCTTGCCACGAAATTCAGCTTCAGGATAAGTGCCCTCCCCAGCTCACCGCCCCCCAGCAGTCCTTCCCGTGGAAACCTGAGGCTGCCCCTGCCCTGGCCGGTCCTGAGAGGGGGACCCAGATGATAGAAACGGTGCCTGCAGAAGCCCAAGGATGAGGGCAGAAGGCGCTCAGCCACCAGGGAGAACACTGAGCGGCGTGGGAGGCTGACTGGGTGGTGCTCCGGGGAGCACGCGCATCCCTCGAAGCAAGGAATTCCCAGAGGGAGTGAGAAAGGCCCGCATGTCAGACAAAACGGTGACTCACACGGGGCCGATGGGAAGTGTGGGGAGGTCAGGAGAGCCGGGTGGCCGAGTGTGGGAAAACCCGAGGCGCTTGGCACATCCAGAGGAGGGCAGGGACAGCCAAGCTGGTGCTGGGGCTTCATTGTGAAGGCCATCGGGGGCCCTGGGGCTCAAGGCAAGACACCTGCCAGGATCTCGGATGGGAAGCTAACAAGTGCCAGGGCTGGGGGCAGGGGGTGAGAGTAACCGTCCAGGCAACAGCCGGGTGGTGAATGGAGCTGCCGGTGGCAGGGGTGACCGAGGAGGCGGGACCGAAAGCTGGTGGAGACACCTTAACCGGAACCGGGCTGTGTGGAAAACTACTTGGACGTGGGCAAATTCTGCACACAAGCAGAAATATGGTTTTCTTCCTGGAGGCGGAGCTTCAATTATTAAAAGATGTCCATAACCCCAGAAAACGTCCTTATCTGACTTTGGAGACGCGCGGTGACCAGCAGGCAGGACGGGGTCCTTGACTGGATAACAAGAGGTAAATAGAGGCCATCACTTGCGCACAGGCTTCTCCTTTCGATGGGGTAACCTCAGAGGAGTGCGGCCTACAGACGTGCCAGAGAGCCAGCCGGGCCAGGAGGGCACACGCGCCCACTGGCCCGCGGTCTCAGCTGTGCCTACTCTTTAATTGGGTTAAGTGGTCCAGCGCCAGGGCAAGCGGGGCCCGTCCAAGCCAGGGAAGGCTCCAGCTCCTTCACACACCTCTCCCTGGAGGGACCACGTGATGCTCAGCACAGAGGGCTGTGACACACTCCGCCCAGGATTGGAGACCTCGCAGGGGACTGGAGGGAGGGCCCCCTCCGCACATTCCACAGGTAGAGGCAGGGGCAAGCAGCAGGGCAGAGAACAAAAGGCCGCCACTCTCCCCCATCCATGCGCTTCCAGGCTGGTCCTAGCCACTGCCAGCCGCCGCCGGGAGAAAGCGGAGGGCGCGCTGCAGAAGAAAACCAGCAGCCTGCCCGGCCGAGGCAACGCTGCTGAACGCGAGAAGAGGAATGCCACGGTGGGGGCAGATCAAAGGGCCCGGGGCACCTCGGAGGCGGCTCCCACACTCACAAAAGCACCTCTGTGCCTTTAACTGCAACCTCGGGAGGGGTCCCCGGGGTTTCACAACCGGAATGCAGCCAGCAGTGATGTGGTTTGGAAATTAACCTGGCTGCTCTTCCCACTGCTGTTTTACATATTAATTAAAGTGTTTTCCCGATCAGGAAGGCCTGCAGGCTGGCAGGGTTCAGCAAAGGCCCTTCATGCCTGCCACCCCATGGAGCCCCTGCCTCCCTCGTGCAGAGTTCACGGAGTAAACCTCTCCTGAGTCTGCCCCGGGACCCTGGCCGCCCTCACTGGCATTGTGCTGATGGAGACACACCTCAACACAGCTTTTCAAAATTCATCCATCGCCTCCTCCCGCCACCCCCCCTACTCCCCTGCAAAGACGGCCGTGCAGTGCGATATGAGGGAGCCGAGTTGCAGAAGGAACGGCCGGAAGGGCGTCCGCCTCTTCCCGAATCCGAATCCGTAGGCATCTCATCACGAGCCTGTTCCTTTCTTCTTGTTTCCTGTTCCAGCAGTGTCTGGAAAATTCACAAACAACTCACATTTCAAGAATAAGGGGCCTACATTGAGCTGATTCGCTCCATTGTGCAGCAGAAACTAAACCAACTATACCTTTTCTTTTTTAAGTGAAAAATAAAAAAGGAATAAGTTGACTTGTCTAGATGATATATTTTTAGGGAATCACAGTGGCTCAAAGTTTGAAGGCCACAGAAACCTGAACCCTCAACTTATGAAACTGTAGGACAGACTCAGCTTCAGCAGCCTGCTCCAGTCTCTGACTCTGCATCCTCAATTTGCAGCTTCTAATATTACAATATCACGCTTTTAAATTGAAGATTGTAGTGGTCCTTAAGATATACAATAATGCCAGGACTTCCTCGTTACATACACGTGGTTCATAAAGCTGCCACCAGGATAACAAAATTAAGTCATAGTTACTGCCTTAGGTTGCAGATAGTTAGCCTNGCAGCCTGCTCCAGTCTCTGACTCTGCATCCTCAATTTGCAGCTTCTAATATTACAATATCACGCTTTTAAATTGAAGATTTGTAGTGGTCCTTAAGATATACAATAATGCCAGGACTTCCTCGTTACATACACGTGGTTCATATATCTGCCACCAGGATAACAAAATTAAGTCATAGTTATTACCTTAGGTTTCAGATAGCCANTGATATATTTTTAGGGAATCACAGTGGCTCAAAGTTTGAAGGCCACAGAAACCTGAACCCTCAACTTATGAAACTGTAGGACAGACTCAGCTTCAGCAGCCTGCTCCAGTCTCTGACTCTGCATCCTCAATTTGCAGCTTCTAATATTACAATATCACGCTTTTAAATTGAAGATTGTAGTGGTCCTTAAGATATACAATAATGCCAGGACTTCCTCGTTACATACACGTGGTTCATAAAGCTGCCACCAGGATAACAAAATTAAGTCATAGTTACTGCCTTAGGTTGCAGATAGTTAGCCTAACACATCCTTTTCAGTTCTGAATTACAATTTGGACTGTATCCATAAACTGCTTGGATGATGTTAAGGATACATCTTTCTTTGTGATTTTAGAGAACTTTGTTCCCTATAAAATCAAGGGTCAGGCGATTTAAATTCAACAATGCAAGCTCTAAGGCTAATTGGTCATCTGTAGCAAAGGTAATTCAGTTTCTAAGCCAAAGAGCAGCTTACTCCAAAATTTAAGTAACGAGTGGACGTAGATAGCGTATAAATAAGGAAATCCAGTTGATGTTCTGAAAACAGAGCTACTCTATTTCCTTACTTGGGATTCCCAGGTGGTTCAAGTGGTAAAGAATCTGCTTGACAATCCTTAGGTCGGGAAGATCAGCGTCTATTTATAAAATTCAGAAGAGATGAGTGAAGGTCGAGATTCATTGTAATGAGCGTTTAGGGGTGCTCATTCACCCCTAAACACAAAGTGCCAGCACAAATTCCATCACTGTCGACTTATGCTTTGAGTATATGCCTACAGTATACGCCCCTCCCCCAGCCTGCATGGTCAGGGTGAGCCAGTTAGTGCCGCAGGAAACCTGTACCAAACTAGTTTATTTAATAAGGAAACACAGTCCAGAGGCAGGGCGTGCTACGGCCTGGAGGGCCCATCGGCTTCTAGCCTCAACCCTCCGGCTCATCCGTCCTGCCTGGCACCTCTTGGAGTCCTAGGCGGACGCCTGAGAACATACCCACACCCACTAAGGCCTGCACGGGCTTCGACGTTGTCTTGGAAGTGTCTGCAGACCGCAGCTGGGACTCTGTAGCAGAGGAACAGGGTGTGTGCAGTTTCAAGTCCCTAAGCCCCAATAGCGCGAGGGGACACAAGTTCATCAATTACCCGGGATTTCTGCACCAAGAAAACAGGACTCAAGCACTCTGAGGCTCCTTCCAGCTCCAAGAGCCTGTGACACGATACCTGTTTGAGATGGTCCCACTTTGCCAGGATGGAAGATTCACCGAGCATTTATTGAACGCCTCCTGTATGCACGGCACCCTTCTTCTAGGGTCTGGAGAGCAGATGTGAATAAGGCGGGCCTCGCCGCTCCAGGTCACTCACGCTCTTGTAAGAAGGATGGACAGCACACGAGACCAACCAGGGAAATACATGGTCTTGGGAAAAGGGACAAGCAAGAAAAAGCAGGACAGAAAGGTGCGTATGAAGCCCTGAGGCGACACTCAAGCTTTCACTTTAAATAGCAGCCAGGGAGGCGTGGACCGAGAAAACAATTATCTCAGTCTCCCGCCCCCAGTCTTTGTCCCTGAGGCAAAGATCTGGGTTCAAGTCCTTCATCCGGGAGCCAACTCCAGGGAGCCCAGCGGGGAAGTTGGGGGGTGGGCAGGGAGCAGGTGTCCCCGGGCGCCAGCCTCTGCGGGGAGACTTCGGGAGATGCAGGGCTGGAGTGGGGGCGGGGGGGCAGACCCAGCGAGAGCCGGGTGGGTTTCCAGGACATAGACGCATCCTCCGCGTGACGCGGGGACACTTCTGACCTGCTTTCCTAACAGGGTCACGATGCTTCGAATGAAGAATGAACTGAAAGGCAGAGGGAGCGGCGAGCAGGGCAGTGTGGGAGCAAGCCCGAGGCTGGGGTTGGGGGTGCCTGGGCGGTTCTGGGGACCACGTGGAGAGGCGCTCTCATGGGAAGGGGAGGCCAGGGGGTCCAAGGAGGTGTTAGGTCAAATCTGCATGATTGAAAGAGCATCTCCCTGCATGGAGAGCTGGGAACAGGAGCGGAGGAGAGAGAGAGATGCAGGGAGGTGGAGACCGTGAGGGAGCTGGAGGCGCGGGAAAGGGTGGGCGGAAAGCCAGCCTCCTGCTGTGCCTCGTTTGTGCGTCCGCCCTTCTGACGCCAACCCAGGACGGCACACCTCAAGGACAGAGAAGAAGCGCCCAAGTCACTAGAGCGAGGCGGTCCTTGTATCTGCTGCTGATGGGTAGGAAGCAGGTCTGGGGACTGATGCCCGTCCTTTTCCATTAGATGCGTCGGCTTCAGGGAGGGAACACCAGACCTGCTGCCCCCTCAACCCCAACACAAACTGATTTCATTCCCCTTCAAGTCTCCATACCTTAAAAAAATGAATGTGCATGTTATGAGGTTTAACATAATTTTCAATGAATGAAAGAATTCAGGGAGAGAGCTTCTCAAATGGCCAGTATCAACTGGTTAGATCGTCTATCGAAACATCTAGGAGTTTTCTTATGGAAAGGTTTCTCAAATCCAAATGGCCAAAAAGAGATGATGCCGCTTACGATGTTTGTCTGAGTCACACAGAATCCTATCACCCAAGAACAGACCCGCCAGAGCAGAGAGCAGAGTGGAGCTGCTGAGCAAACTGGGCCCGAACATCGTTCATCCAACCCCAGACCCTACAGAACGGCCTCTTCACATC
>SJYW01028451.1:0-21777 GCA_006410735.1 Raphicerus campestris | reverse complement strand
CTAAATCTAGCTTGAACATCTGGAAGTTCACGGTTCATGTATTGCTGAAGCCTGGCTTGGAGAAAGCAGAGTGGAGAATAAATAGATAAATTGCTTAGTCTTCTAAATTGCTATTTCTCTCTCTGAGTTTTAACGTTGTTGCTCCATCTTATCTGTTTACTGAATTTAGATTATTTGGCAGAATTTGGCACGGAACCATTCTCCTTCCCTTATTTGTCATATTCTCATAGAGGTTGATAATCTGGTGATGTGTTATATTTTTACTCATTCTTTTGCTCTTATGTATAAGGCATTTTTTGAATCAACTTTTACAACTTTAGAGATTTCCCAAATAACAGAACTATGCAATTTATCTAGTTATGCTAGTTGGCAAAAAAGGCAAAAGTAAAGGAAAAAATAAAATATTAGTTTCAATGCCTTGAAAATACCCTGCATATAAGATCTGTATGTTTGATTGAATGAATCAGAGTAAGAATTACCAGTACTTGAGAAGAGAAGGGGGCTTCCCAAGTGACTCAGTGGGTTAAGAATCCTCCTGCAATGCAGGAGATGCAGGAAGACGAGAGTTTGATCCTTGGGTCAGAAAGATCTCCTGAAGGAGAGAAATGCAACCTATTTCAGTATTCTTGCCTGGAAAATCCTATGGACAAACAAGCCTGGTGGGCTATAGTCCATAGGTTTTCAAAGGCTTGGACATGACTGAAACAAATGAGCACAGATGAGAAGAGAAGGAAGGGATGTCAAATTTCATCCCTTAGTAAATTTAAGTGCTAACATAGCCTTAACAAGAGCCTGAGATAGATTTTGTCTTAAAATGCCGTTTCCTGGAAAGTATTAGTGGCAAATGGTAATCTTCTGGTCAAAACTCAGTCCTGCCTTGCCTAATGCTGGGTGCAGTGGTACAGAGTGCAGAAACTCATGGAGGGGAGATTCTGATGTCACATTAGCATGTTCTCACATATTGCTGGTTGCAGACCAAGCCCATATGTCCAAGCAATGGCTCTTCTTAGACATGCCTATTGTGGTTATCCCTAAGAAGAGAAGCATCTAATAGTAAAAGGTATATCTTCAAGGCATTTTGCTCTCCTTCTTTTCTGTGTTTATAAGCTCAACTTAACTCTTCTTTCCTCCACAGTGGAATGACCCCTGACTTCTCTTTAAATCATGGCTTTAGCATCTCTCACAAGACATCTTGGAAACTGAAGTGTTGCATCCTTGGCTGAATGTTTAAGACAGTTATTGTCTAATTTAGTTTGGATAAGGTCAATCTATAAATTCTTAAACCTTAGTAAAAATGTACTCAAAAAAGATACGGAAAATTCTTTATGCCTTCCTATAAAAAAAGAGCTATTTTATCTTGAATTAAACATTAATGGAATTTAAAATAATTCAATTTATATAATTTGTGACTAACAACTTTAAAAACATTAGCTTACTTTAATTGAACCATTCCTGAATTACCAGCATTTGAGGACAGCATTTAGGGTCTTCCCCAGTGGCTCGGTGGTAAAGAGTCCACCTGCAATGGAAGAGACACAGAGACGCAGGTTCAGTCCCTGAATTGGGAAAATCTCCAGGAGAAGGAAATGGCAGCCCACTACAGTATTCCTGCCTGGAGAATCCCATAGACAGAGGAACTTGGTGGGCTGCAGTCTTTGGGGTCGCAAAGAGTTGGACACCACTGAGCAACTGAGCACACACACGCACACACACACACACACACACACACACACACACACACACACACACACACAGAGGGCAGCATTTATTGTTGTTTTGTTGGGGTTAACAGTGTGGGTTCTTGAGATAAGCTAATAGTTTGATTTTCAGCTTTACCAACTGTTAGCTATGTGACTTTGGGTAAGTCACTTAAACTCTTTCATGCCAGCAGTTAACAGGAAAATAACAATAATAATATTTAACAATCATAAGATAAGATTGTTATGCGGTTTCACTGAGTTAATACATGTATATCTATTAAAAACATGCCTGGCACAACTTTAGCCAATATTTATTGATTATCAACTATTTCTTTTTGCTATGGTTCATGAGGGACTAAAATGCTCTAAAGCTATTTGATAAATAATAAAGCTTCAGAAATGTTTAGTTTTTAGCTAAATCTTTTTAAAATTTTAATACAAATATATTACAATATCATTATAAAATTTGTATAAATAAAAAATAAAAAGATAAATACACCTCCATCACTGACCATAGCTAAATCAATAGCTGTCAATAGCCTGATGTGTATTTTCTGCATTGTATGTTATTCATGAGCACACAGTTACCCTACAAAGACCCTTTAAAGATATTAGATCATTGCCTCCATATTATTCTCCAGATTGTTTTAGAAAAATAACTCAAATATACATGGCATAATCCTTTTGGGTTCATATGTATAGATCTGCCCTGTTCTTCTAATTGTGGCAAACTAGTCCTTAAAAGGTATGCATAATGAAATCTATCTTATGAATGCCATTTAATTTGCCTCTAAGTGTTTGTTATTTCAAATAATGCCACCAATAGCATTCTTATACATATAACAAAGTTCAATAACTGGCCCCCTTGAAGGCCACAGTAAGAGTGAAGATTCATCTGGTTTGGCCTTCAAATTGTTTTATTTTTAATTTATTTTAAATATTTATTTATTTGGCTGGACTGGGTCTTAGTTGTGGTATATGGGTCTAGTTCCCTGACCAGGGGTCAAACCTGGGCCCCCTGCCCTGGGAGCGTGGAGTCTTAGCCACTGGATCACCAGGGAAGTCCCTTCAAATTGCTTTGAACATTAAATAAAAAATGAGTCAACATTTATAAATCAAGTGAATTTAGATGAAAAATACAGATTTTGGATTCTTCTCTTAAAAAAATCTAAAGATCAATAACTTCTGGGTCAATTTCTTGAGTCGCAGCAACAAGATTTGACAGAATAGAGGCAGCTGTAATTATAAATTCATATCTACTCCACCTGCTACAGTTCTTGCCTTTTCCATTGCCTTGCACTTGGCTAGTTTTCCTCATTTATAGTACCTGCTTGATTCTCATGGGCCCTGAATTTGTGGTACCTGAGATGTATCATTAAATATTTAGGTTGTATTACTAAATGATAAAGCCTAAGTTGTGAATTTCTGGGTCAAAGGGTAGAATCATGCTAAATTTTTGATAGTACTGTCGAATTATTTACCACATTTTATTAAACACCCAGAGTACTTTTACTTCTAGGCTCTCAGCTAGACCTAGTATTTATGCAACATAAATCAAGTAGAAAAAAAAAGCAAAAATGTCTAAATGTCTTTGAATAGCAAAAATTCAATGTAAGGATTTATAGAGGAATATTTAAAGATTGTATCAGCCTGAGTCCTGGCAAGAAACAGAATACATACTCAGCCANTTCCTCTACAGTGGAATGACCCCTGACTTCTCTTTAAATCATGGCTTTAGCATCTCTCACAAGACATCTTGGAAACTGAAGTGTTGCATCCTTGGCTGAATGTTTAAGACAATTATTGTCTAATTTAGTTTGGATAAGGTCAATCTATAAATTCTTAAACCTTAGTAAAAATGTACTCAAAAAAGATACAGAAAATTCTTTATGCCTTCCTATAAAAAAAGAGCTATTTTATCTTGAATTAAACATTAATGGAATTTAAAATAATTCAATTTATATAATTTGTGACTAACAACTTTAAAAACATTAGCTTACTTTAATTGAACCATTCCTGAATTACCAGCATTTGAGGACAGCATTTAGGGTCTTCCCCAGTGGCTCGGTGGTAAAGAGTCCACCTGCAATGGAAGAGACACAGAGACGCAGGTTCAGTCCCTGAATTGGGAAAATCTCCAGGAGAAGGAAATGGCAGCCCACTACAGTATTCCTGCCTGGAGAATCCCATAGACAGAGGAACTTGGTGGGCTGCAGTCTTTGGGGTCACAAAGAGTCGGACACCACTGAGCAACTGAGCACACATGCACACACATGCACACACACACACACACACATACACACACAGAGGGCAGCATTTATTGTTGTTTTGTTGGGGTTAATGGTGTGGGTTCTTGAGATAAGCTAATAGTTTGATTTTCAGCTTTACCAACTGTTAGCTGTGTGACTTTGGGTAAGTCACTTAAACTCTTTCATGCCAGCAGTTAACAGGAAAATAACAATAATAATATTTAACAATCATAAGATAAGATTGTTATGCGGTTTCACTGAGTTAATACATGTATATCTATTAAAAACATGCCTGGCACAACTTTAGCCAATATTTATTGATTATCAACTATTTCTTTTTGCTACGGTTCATGAGGGACTAAAATGCTCTAAAGCTATTTGATAAATAATAAAGCTTCAGAAATGTTTAGTTTTTAGCTAAATCTTTTTAAAATTTTAATACAAATATATTACAATATCATTATAAAATTTGTATAAATAAAAAATAAAAAGATAAATACACCTCCATCACTGACCATAGCTAAATCAATAGCTGTCAATAGCCTGATGTGTATTTTCTGCATTGTATGTTATTCATGAGCACACAGTTACCCTACAAAGACCCTTTAAAGATATTAGATCATTGCCTCCATATTATTCTCCAGATTGTTTTAGAAAAATAACTCAAATATACATGGCATAATCCTTTTGGGTTCATATGTATAGATCTGCCCTGTTCTTCTAATTGTGGCAAACTAGTCCTTAAAAGGTATGCATAATGAAATCTATCTTATGAATGCCATTTAATTTGCCTCTAAGTGTTTGTTATTTCAAATAATGCCACCAATAGCATTCTTATACATATAACAAAGTTCAATAACTGGCCCCCTTGAAGGCCACAGTAAGAGTGAAGATTCATCTGGTTTGGCCTTCAAATTGTTTTATTTTTAATTTATTTTAAATATTTATTTATTTGGCTGGACTGGGTCTTAGTTGTGGTATATGGGTCTAGTTCCCTGACCAGGGATCAAACCTGGGCCCCCTGCCCTGGGAGCGTGGAGTCTTAGCCACTGGATCACCAGGGAAGTCCCTTCAAATTGCTTTGAACATTAAATAAAAAATGAGTCAACATTTATAAATCAAGTGAATTTAGATGAAAAATACAGATTTTGGATTCTTCTCTTAAAAAAATCTAAAGATCAATAACTTCTGGGTCAATTTCTTGAGTCGCAGTAACAAGATTTGACAGAATAGAGGCAGCTGTAATTATAAATTCATATCTACTCCACCTGCTACAGTTCTTGCCTTTTCCATTGCCTTGCACTTGGCTAGTTTTCCTCATTTATAGTACCTGCTTGATTCTCATGGGCCCTGAATTTGTGGTACCTGAGATGTATCATTAAATATTTAGGTTGTATTACTAAATGATAAAGCCTAAGTTGTGAATTTCTGGGTCAAAGGGTAGAATCATGCTAAATTTTTGATAGTACTGTCGAATTATTTACCACATTTTATTAAACACCCAGAGTACTTTTACTTCTAGGCTCTCAGCTAGACCTAGTATTTATGCAACATAAATCAAGTAGAAAAAAAAAGCAAAAATGTCTAAATGTCTTTGAATAGCAAAAATTCAATGTAAGGATTTATAGAGGAATATTTAAAGATTGTATCAGCCTGAGTCCTGGCAAGAAACAGAATACATACTCAGCCAAAATCTTGAGGAAAATGGGTTGAGGGACTATTCACAGAAGTGTGGGTGGCAATAAGGACTTCCCGGGNGGAATATTTAAAGATTGTATCAGCCTGAGTCCTGGCAAGAAACAGAATGCATACTCAGCCAAAATCTTGAGGAAAATGGGTTGAGGGACTATTCACAGAAGCGTGGGTGGCAATAGGGACTTCCCTGGAGACACAGCAGAAGATTCAAGTTCCATCCCTAGGTCAGGAGGATACCTTGGAAGAGGAAATGGCAACCACTCCAGTATTCTTGCCAGGAAAAATTTCATTGACAGGGAAGCCTGGAGGGCTACAGTTCATAGAGTGGCTAAGAGCTGGACACAGCAGAGCATAGGTGGGATTAAGAGAACCAATCAAGGATGTGGAGTTCGATAAAGAAGATGTTTGTAACCTCGATCTGATGGGAAAGGAAGAGGACATGATATTTCAGGAGGATATGGTATTTCAGGAACCCCTGGGAACTGGACTTCCTCATAGGAGTTGTCATGGGACACAGCCACTGCTAAAATTTGCTACTGAGATAAAGTGGGAGTACGGCTCAGCATTTTCTGGCCACTGTCTCCTTCAATCTTGCCGTCATCCGATGGTGCCTGCTATTGGTTAAGCCTCTCCAAAGCCATACAGACTGGCTGAAGCAGTTCTTAGGAATCAGAACAGGAAGTACGGCGAATACACAGGGGAGGAATATACAAAAATAGAACTGCTACCACAGGGCTGTCTGGTCTCAAAGATCCTAGAACTCTTTCACACTTATCATTTTCATGATCATTACATTTAAAAAATTGTATTACATCACCCAACCATAAAAAAGTCTGTAGTTTATAAATATTTATTGCACTGGTGAGTTTAAATGATTAAAGTGCTTGTGGGGAAATCCCCCACAATAGTAATAGAATGCATATAAAGTCTTTATCAATTTAAACAATGTTTATATTTTTTAAAGTTCATGTAGAATTACTTCAACCTTTTTAGCTTTACTAACAAGATAAAAATTTAATGAAAGCTCCCATAGGCTGAACATAAAGAAAAACCAGAAATGTATTTTTCAAAGGGGAAAAAAATCAGATACCTAAGTAATTATGTATTTGGGTAGAGAGTGATGAGAGTTTTAGATAAAGGACTTTGGAAGTTTGGAAGAAAGAAAGATCACAGTGGTTTAACTCCCTTGACACAGCTCCAGTAAGAGGTCTTTCAAAGAGCCCTTCCCTCCCACTGTAAGGAAAACTGAAATCTACAGCAAGCCAACAACTCTGCTCCTAACACTCTTCCCCTTCTGGTCCCTCCATCTGTGTTAAATTCCTATTAAGGGTTGATTGTAAATCTGATTATGCTGTTAAGTAAACCAAATCTGATTAAGCCAGTTTCACTAATAGGATGACTCAAAGCATTCAATATTAAGTAAATGAATGAATATAAATTTTAAATGAAATTTATTTTTACAAGGAATTCTAAGTGGAATGTGTTTTTAAAGAAATCATTGGTATACAAGCTAAGAAAAGTTTGCTGTTGAATTAGAAGTAGGAATTTTGAAAGTTGGAAAAGTTCATAAAATGCAAGACTGATAAAAATTTTTCCAGTGTAAACATTTTCACTGCATTTAGAGTGCTTTGCACATACTAAACATCTTGCTGCATCTTGAAGAAATAAAAAGTGGGGATCATATATTATGAATAATGGATGTGTTTTATGCAAAGAGTAGAAGGTAGAACTCTGAGGATCACTCATCAAAGAAGACTCTTGTCCTCATCACATGTTTGCAACCGAAGCATTTGTCTATGTTTCAAAATTCATTAACATTCAATATGTGTGCAGCATGTAAAAAGTATCTGTGGCTATCATATTTCTGGATTAATTAACTCATTGGAAGTCCTGAATGAATCAGAAGAGGGCTTCCTCTAATTTCAGCTAAGAAGATAAGGCACATTTCCTAAAGAAAGGGTAATTTTCTGCTGGGCCCTTGCTAGATATCCCATTACAAGCCTTATTTATATAAGGAAGCAAACTCTTCCTCAGTGAGTAAATCAATTACATTGAGCAAACATTTATTGAATTTCCATGGCCTTCAGGATAAAAGGGAAGTTATTGATCATGGCATAAAGTATATTCATGATCTGGCTCATCTCCCATTGCTCCTCACCTGACTTGTCTTTTCAGAATAACAAGACAATGTACTTGTGAATTTTAAACTCCTACTATGTGTCAGTATTGTATGCTTTTGTACATTCTCTTTCAGAGGCCTAAAATGCCTATCATATCATCAGGCGTGTATTGAATGCTGATTATTCAGTGAAAATTTGTTCATTAAAAAAAAAGATTCATTCCTCTGCCCTTTTTATACCAAATTTTCATTTCAAAGGAGAAAGATTTATAGATAACTACTTATTAGAATTGTGTTTCTAATAACTGTATTAAGGATACTCAAAACCACACACAGACACAATATCACACTACTAGAGGATGTTCTAAATTGTTAGAACAAATAATTTAAAATGATGCTTGTACAGAAGTCATACTTACAAAAAGACTTAAAGTTAACTAAAAGNNGTGTGGGTTCTTGAGATAAGCTAATAGTTTGATTTTCAGCTTTACCAACTGTTAGCTATGTGACTTTGGGTAAGTCACTTAAACTCTTTCATGCCAGCAGTTAACAGGAAAATAACAATAATAATATTTAACAATCATAAGATAAGATTGTTATGCGGTTTCACTGAGTTAATACATGTATATCTATTAAAAACATGCCTGGCACAACTTTAGCCAATATTTATTGATTATCAACTATTTCTTTTTGCTATGGTTCATGAGGGACTAAAATGCTCTAAAGCTATTTGATAAATAATAAAGCTTCAGAAATGTTTAGTTTTTAGCTAAATCTTTTTAAAATTTTAATACAAATATATTATAATATCATTATAAAATTTGTATAAATAAAAAATAAAAAGATAAATACATCTCCATCACTGACCATAGCTAAATCAATAGCTGTCAATAGCCTGATGTGTATTTTCAGTATTGTATGTTATTCATGAGCACACAGTTACCCTACAAAGACCCTTTGAAGATATTAGATCATTGCCTCCATATTATTCTCCAGATTGTTTTAGAAAAATAACTCAAATATACATGGCATAATCCTTTTGGGTTCATATGTATAGATCTGCCCTGTTCTTCTAATTGTGGCAAACTAGTCCTTAAAAGGTATGCATAATGAAATCTATCTTATGAATGCCATTTAATTTGCCTCTAAGTGTTTGTTATTTCAAATAATGCCACCAATAGCATTCTTATACATATAACAAAGTTCAATAACTGGCCCCCTTGAAGGCCACAGTAAGAGTGAAGATTCATCTGGTTTGGCCTTCAAATTGTTTTATTTTTAATTTATTTTAAATATTTATTTATTTGGCTGGACTGGGTCTTAGTTGTGGTATATGGGTCTAGTTCCCTGACCAGGGATCAAACCTGGGCCCCCTGCCCTGGGAGCGTGGAGTCTTAGCCACTGGATCACCAGGGAAGTCCCTTCAAATTGCTTTGAACATTAAATAAAAAATGAGTCAACATTTATAAATCAAGTGAATTTAGATGAAAAATACAGATTTTGGATTCTTCTCTTAAAAAAATCTAAAGATCAATAACTTCTGGGTCAATTTCTTGAGTCGCAGTAACAAGATTTGACAGAATAGAGGCAGCTGTAATTATAAATTCATATCTACTCCACCTGCTACAGTTCTTGCCTTTTCCATTGCCTTGCACTTGGCTAGTTTTCCTCATTTATAGTACCTGCTTGATTCTCATGGGCCCTGAATTTGTGGTACCTGAGATGTATCATTAAATATTTAGGTTGTATTACTAAATGATAAAGCCTAAGTTGTGAATTTCTGGGTCAAAGGGTAGAATCATGCTAAATTTTTGATAGTACTGTCGAATTATTTACCACATTTTATTAAACACCCAGAGTACTTTTACTTCTAGGCTCTCAGCTAGACCTAGTATTTATGCAACATAAATCAAGTAGAAAAAAAAAGCAAAAATGTCTAAATGTCTTTGAATAGCAAAAATTCAATGTAAGGATTTATAGAGGAATATTTAAAGATTGTATCAGCCTGAGTCCTGGCAAGAAACAGAATACATACTCAGCCAAAATCTTGAGGAAAATGGGTTGAGGGACTATTCACAGAAGTGTGGGTGGCAATAAGGACTTCCCGGGAGACACAGCAGAAGATTCAGGTTCCATCCCTAGGTCAGGAGGATACCTTGGAAGAGGAAATGGCAACCACTCCAGTATTCTTGCCAGGAAAAATTTCATTGACAGGGAAGCCTGGAGGGCTACAGTTCATAGAGTGGCTAAGAGCTGGACACAGCAGAGCATAGGTGGGATTAAGAGAACCAATCAAGGATGTGGAGTTCGATAAAGAAGATGTTTGTAACCTCGATCTGATGGGAAAGGAAGAGGACATGATATTTCAGGAGGATATGGTATTTCAGGAACCCCTGGGAACTGGACTTCCTCATAGGAGTTGTCATGGGACACAGCCACTGCTAAAATTTGCTACTGAGATAAAGTGGGAGTACGGCTCAGCATTTTCTGGCCACTGTCTCCTTCAATCTTGCCGTCATCCGATGGTGCCTGCTATTGGTTAAGCCTCTCCAAAGCCATACAGATTGGCTGAAGCAGTTCTTAGGAATCAGAACAGGAAGTACGGCGAATACACAGGGGAGGAATATACAAAAATAGAACTGCTACCACAGGGCTGTCTGGTCTCAAAGATCCTAGAACTCTTTCACACTTATCATTTTCATGATCATTACATTTAAAAAATTGTATTACATCACCCAACCATAAAAAAGTCTGTAGTTTATAAATATTTATTGCACTGGTGAGTTTAAATGATTAAAGTGCTTGTGGGGAAATCCCCCACAATAGTAATAGAATGCATATAAAGTCTTTATCAATTTAAACAATGTTTATATTTTTTAAAGTTCATGTAGAATTACTTCAACCTTTTTAGCTTTACTAACAAGATAAAAATTTAATGAAAGCTCCCAGAGGCTGAACATAAAGAAAAACCAGAAATGTATTTTTCAAAGGGGGAAAAAACCCAGATACCTAAGTAATTATGTATTTGGGTAGAGAGTGATGAGAGTTTTAGATAAAGGACTTTGGAAGTTTGGAAGAAAGAAAGATCACAGTGGTTTAACTCCCTTGACACAGCTCCAGTAAGAGGTCTTTCAAAGAGCCCTTCCCTCCCACTGTAAGGAAAACTGAAATCTACAGCAAGCTAACAACTCTGCTCCTAACACTCTTCCCCTTCTGGTCCCTCCATCTGTGTTAAATTCCTATTAAGGGTTGATTGTAAATCTGATTATGCTGTTAAGTAAACCAAATCTGATTAAGCCAGTTTCACTAATAGGATGACTCAAAGTAGTCAATATTAAGTAAATGAATGAATATAAATTTTAAATGAAATTTATTTTTACAAGGAATTCTAAGTGGAATGTGTTTTTAAAGAAATCATTGGTATACAAGCTAAGAAAAGTTTGCTGTTGAATTAGAAGTAGGAATTTTGAAAGTTGGAAAAGTTCATAAAATGCAAGACTGATAAAAATTTTTCCAGTGTAAACATTTTCACTGCATTTAGAGTGCTTTGCACATACTAAACATCTTGCTGCATCTTGAAGAAATAAAAAGTGGGGATCATATATTATGAATAATGGATGTGTTTTATGCAAAGAGTAGAAGGTAGAACTCTGAGGATCACTCATCAAAGAAGACTCTTGTCCTCATCACATGTTTGCAACCAAAGCATTTGTCTATGTTTCAAAATTCATTAACATTCAATATGTGTGCAGCATGTAAAAAGTATCTGTGGCTATCATATTTTTGGATTAATTAACTCATTGGAAGTCCTGAATGAATCAGAAGAGGGCTTCCTCTAATTTCAGCTAAGAAGATAAGGCACATTTCCTAAAGAAAGGGTAATTTTCTGCTGGGCCCTTGCTAGATATCCCATTACAAGCCTTATTTATATAAGGAAGCAAACTCTTCCTCAGTGAGTAAATCAATTACATTGAGCAAACATTTATTGAATTTCCATGGCCTTCAGGATAAAAGGGAAGTTATTGATCATGGCATAAAGTATATTCATGATCTGGCTCATCTCCCATTGCTCCTCACCTGACTTGTCTTTTCAGAATAACAAGACAATGTACTTGTGAATTTTAAACTCCTACTATGTGTCAGTATTGTATGCTTTTGTACATTCTCTTTCAGAGGCCTAAAATGCCTATCATATCATCAGGCGTGTATTGAATGCTGATTATTCAGTGAAAATTTGTTCATTAAAAAAAAAGATTCATTCCTCTGCCCTTTTTATACCAAATTTTCATTTCAAAGGAGAAAGATTTATAGATAACTACTTATTAGAATTGTGTTTCTAATAACTGTATTAAGGATACTCAAAACCACACACAGACACAATATCACACTACTAGAGGATGTTCTAAATTGTTAGAACAAATAATTTAAAATGATGCTTGTACAGAAGTCATACTTACAAAAAGACTTAAAGTTAACTAAAAGTATTTAAAACTCAGTACATTGTTAAATGCCTGGTACACGTGCTGTCAGAAAACACATCATAAGATATAGTGTTAACCCAATGATATAAACAAAAATGGATAGAAAATAATGAAAAAAAGTCTAAAAATTTATTGTGTGTAACTCTAGGTGGTGGCATTAGATTATAGGTGTTATTTTAGTCTGTACTGTCCAATTTTTAAAAACAGTTAAAATGTGTTACTTTGATAACAAAATATTTAAACAAGTCTCAATACTTTGTTCAAGGGTTATCATTTTTCTTTTGAAGTGCTCCTGAATCATTCATCCTTACCATGTATTACCTTCTCTCCATTGACTTATTATTTTTTACAAATAGTAGCAAGTATATTGAGTTTATTTCTCTACTTTTGTGTCTCCCCAATGAGACAGAAAATTTTTGAAAGAGATTGTTTCAAAAATTTCTCTCTAGTATTAACGCATATTACAGTATAATCTGAATATTGTGCATGTTCGGAGTTCAAGCAATATAATTAAAATGAGTTTCTTCAACAAAATTAGCAGTATTCTCTAACTACTTGGCAGAGGGGAAGAGGGTAACACTCCTTATATGACTTCTCATCATTAGGCCCAAGTCCTATAAAACTCCATGATCTTCTCCTAGGTCGAGACAGTGCTAAATAAGTTTTAATACCATCAGGCCATGAATATTATATACTTCAAGACAAAGTTTTCCCTGAATATTCCTGTGTTTCTTCAAATACTTCTCATTATTTTCTTTTGGAAAAAGGCTAAGGAAATTGGCATAGTGTTTATATTTTTTAAATATTAACAATAAGTATCAGAGTTTTATTTTTTCACACTAGTGAGCATGAGTCATTTTAAAAAAATCTGTTTATTTTCTAATTATATATTTTTATATTGAGTACCTTAGGGAAGAAAATAATTGCAATGATTTGAATTCATAATATAATTAATCCCTGGGTTCAATAAATATCCTTTATAATTATACCCAGTCAATATTAAAAATGTTTGTAGATACTAATTCAGCTAACAAAATAAATAAAATAACTATATGAAATATAAATCTCAGGAATGGGGAACATTCATGATCAGTTAAGACACTTTGCCACTGTTTTTTTTTTTTTTTAAACATGATTCACATTTACTTCAATCACAAACACATTCATTCCAAGTGTTAACTTACACCACTGATGCTAGCATCTTAAAACTAAGATCTTAAAAGAAACTTCAGTTTAATGCAAAGAAATTCAAGAAGAAAATTTTTGGACATTTGACCAGAAGATTTTGGTGGCTGTCGAAATACTCATATGTACACAAAGGTGCAAGAAAGCCTGAGAAAGAAGAGTTGTTTCCATTTCCCATTGAACCCAGGTTCCAAGAAACAAGTGAACCAAATATTCTATTGAAATTAGCCATCCAACCATACAGTGCCAATAAAGAACTTATGTTAGTAATGGACCACATTTTAAAAGCCTTGGCAAATGTTACAAAAACAAAATATTTAGAGTAATATTTACAAATACAAACATAATTAGCTTTTTGCCTTCTATAAGTAATAATCTTTGAAATGCTAAAATGAGGTCTAATTGCTGTTCTTTTCTGGTGTGGCTAGCTGTAGGTGCACATGGTCTACTGATTTACCTTCTCGAAGTTTTCTTGGAAGCAGTTGGATGGGGCTTAATTGCAGGAGAAGCTGATGTGCTATTGGCTGGGCAGACTTCTGCACTGGTTTCCACAAACTGGAATGCCTTCACCAAGCAGAGGGTTTCTTCCATTCTTCAGCCCACTGGGAGATCACTGTACACTGCAGTGTCTGGGGNATGTGCTATTGGCTGGGCAGACTTCTGCACTGGTTTCCACAAACTGGAATGCCTTCACCAAGCAGAGGGTTTCTTCCATTCTTCAGCCCACTGGGAGATCACTGTACACTGTAGTGTCTGGGGAGCTGTTTAGTCAAATCTGACAAGAGCTTCATGTTCATGTGGCCCAAATCAGCGTTCTTCCTCTATGTGTTTATCTAGGCCGGGTGGCTGAAGTGGGAACCCACAGACACTGCAGCAAGTTCACAGTTCACATCCTGAAATTCACTGGCTTTGTCACTGAAAGCAATTGTGAAATTTCTGTTCACAAAAGTGAAATCCAAAGGATAGAAGAAGAGCACCAAATATTTCCCCTTAAAGTCCTCAGTTTAGTTGCTCAGTTGTGTCTTTGAACTCTATTGCCAATGGCTGTACCCTTAATATAGGGCACTTGTTGGGTGATGGCAAGGATATGGTGTGAGGAACTGATGCTAGAGGCCAGTTTTGCTTGGCGAGAACCAGACCCCAATGCATTTGTCAAGCACGTTCTTCAGCAGATATAAGGGCTGCATAGGCAGAAATGCCTCAAGGAATGGCTTTCACATGTCAGACAAGCAATGCCCAGAGTATCTGTCTCATCGTGGAGGCCACGTGATGACTTGTGATGACCAGTGATTGTCTCTTATTGAGATTAAAAACTTTTTTTTCCTTAAAGTGTCTACCAACTTCATGAGAAAAAAGACTAAACCTGTATTTTTAGCTTTTAGACAAATGACTAGTTTGCCTCATTTCCAGTTTTTCACTTTAAATTAGTAATTACATAAGTAAATTGAGTGCTTTTATATCTATCTCTCTGCTAGATGAAAGAAAAATTAATGATAAGAAGAATAAGTTGCCCTAGCATGAGAGAATGGAACCCAAGGCTGCATCTGAATTNTTTTTCCTTAAAGTGTCTACCAACTTCATGAGAAAAAAGACTAAACCTGTATTTTTAGCTTTTAGACAAATGACTAGTTTGTCTCATTTCCAGTTTTTCACTAAGTAAATTGAGTGCTTTTATATCTATCTCTCTGCTAGACGAAAGAAAAATTAATGATAATAAGAATAAGTTGCCCTAGCATGAGAGAATGGAACCCAAGGCTGCATCTGAATTTTGGTTGGAAGTATGAAGGTATGGTTGGAACTTTGGGAGCAGCATAGAAGAGGTGAATGAATTGGTTGAGTGGCCTAGGTGTGAGAAGTGGCTTTTTGGAGGAGGTGACCTGGTTGCCAAGCAGCAGGTGGAGAGTGGACCAAAGTGAGAGTGAAATTGCACAGGGACACAATTGTGAAGACATATTTGTTCACTACAACTGCACTATTAGTTAAAGCTTTGTTGCTCCTCTGTTTTGCGTATAGGTAGTTCACACTCTCCATTATTATCAGCAGGAGGAAGTTCAGATGGGCTGAGCAGACTTGTGAGACCAGCCATCTGTGAAACCCAAGTTGCTCAGTGGGGAAGACAGATACTGTATACATTCTAGGATGAGTGTAAAACATGATCAGAAGGAAATGGTGGTTTGGATTTATATGTAATAGAGTTGGAAACGTAGAGAAAGCACGTATGGGACAATATAGTGTAGGAGAAGGGAAGGAAGTTAATTATATCTTTGGATATGAGAAAGTCTACTCTTAGGAAATGATGTTTGAGCTGATAAATGATGAAGTTGAGATTATTGGATAATGGGTTGGATGTGTGAAGTAAAAGGGTGGAAGTGTTACTTGCTCAATCTTTTCTCACTCTTTGCTAGACTATGGACTGTAGCCCGCCAGGCTCCTCCATCCATGGATCTCTCCAGGCAAGAATTCCCAACCCAGGGATAGAACCTGGGTCTCCAAGGTTCAGAGGCAGACTTTTGAGCCTCTGAGCCCATGAGGGTGGAGCTAAGGATTATTTTCCAACTACTGGCATGGATAGCTGAAAATGGAAATGCTATCACTTGTCTTGGAAAATTGATTTTGAGATGCCTGGAAGGCATCTTGAGTAGATACTTGGACCACATATTTGGGTTTGAAAATTAGATAAGGTCAGTCTGGATTAGAGGTGAGATTTACTGAAGTCACAGACATATGCAGGATCACTTAGGGAGGTTCAGAAAGAGATGAGCTTGGAGTCAGGGATAGTGCTGATAAATTTCAACATTTAAAAAATGGATAGCAAATGACAAACCACAAAGAGATCTGGACAAGACAGCTAAAAAAGTGGGTGGGAAGCAGTAGTGTGTGGTGTTGACACTGAATTAAAAAGTGTGCAAGTGTGTGGTTAAAGGAGGAAGTGGTTAACAGGTCAAATGTCATGGCTAGGTTGAGCAAAATAAAAATTAGGAGTCTGTTGAATTTAGAGATGGGGTAGAGATCATTGGATATCTCAACAAGAAGAGCTTCTTCTTGGAAGAAGAGAAAGCTGCTTTGAATGAGTTAATTTGAAAAAGAGAAGTGAAGAAATGTCAATGTTGATTGACGTTAACTGCTTTGAGAATTGTGGCTTTTGACAGGATGAGAAAGATAGGGTTGAAGCTAACTCAGTGTGAGGTAGCCTCTATTACTGTCCTGGTTTTAGACAAAAGAAAACTGAAGGCATGGAGAGGTTAAGCAGCTTGCCCAAGGTCACACGGTTAGAGTGAGAGTTAGAATTAAGCCCTAGGCAGTGGACTCTAAAGCTTGTCCTTTTACAGAAACAGTGTGTGCTGAACTGAGGAGTGTATGCTCTCTCGCCTTGTCACCTGGCATAACCTATTATTCCACTTTTACAGCTGAGGTCTGAAGTCCTGTTCGAGATTGACCAAGGTCATACCATAAGTGACAGAGATGGTATTTAACTTCAGCTATTTCTACTCTTTGTCTTGTGCTTTTCCCCGTTGGCCATAATTGAATCGCCTCTGTGTCTAATTTCAGGCGCAGTGATTCCCTTTTGCCCTGAGTGTTTGCACCTCCAGCCTGTGTACCGCCTGCTCAGTAATGATCTAATACTTACTGTGTGGGCTTCAGAATTTATTTGATTTGGAGCAACTGAAACGGCCTGTTGGCAAGGACTAAATATAGGATTGTGAATCCAGGGACAAGGATGCATATTTCTGGCCAAAGAGGATCTTGCTAGCTACGGTAAAACACTGCAAAGTATTGGCAACAGTCACTATGATGAAAATGAATTCTCTAATTCTAAATGTTTGTGGTATGTAATGTAAATTTATATGAAAGGAAGGAATACAGAATGAAAGCAATGAAGTTTAATATTTCTAATGTATTACACCCAGTTTAGAAAAGTGGAGTTTTTCAGTTTGCAAAGCCAAATCGTTTTGGGAGTCTTGCTTTGACATTCACACGCAAGAGTCATTATTTTGTACAACACATGCACCTTGCAGAGTTCGGAATAGATTACTTTTGTTGTTACCTCCCTTGTTTCTTCGCAACATCCTATGTTGTGACTGGCCAATACATTTTGCTACACTGATTTGACGGAGGGAGAAACCACAGCACCGTGTGGTTGAAATGACTCATTCAGTCTCGTAAAAGTGGCCTGTGTGAGAGCCAGGGTTAGGATTTGGATCTTCCATCTTGAATGCCATGCTTTGTGTTAAACCACATGGTGTTCCAATATATCACTTGGCCCATTTAAACCACATGGATAATTCATTTTTCAACACCCTGGTTATATGTCATCTTAGCTGTCATTTCCATTAGCTGCTTACACACCTGTGTGTAGCTCACACCAGCCTCCTTTTCTGCCTGTTCTGACATCAGGAGCAGTGCTTATTAAGCAATAGAAAAAGACTGAAATGCAGCAACAACAACAACACCCTTCTTTGTTCAGCCCTGGTGTATTTTACTTCTGGTTTCTGTTAATATGGAATTCAGTATCACTTTACCTCTATGATACTTGTTTAGGGGAACTCTCTCACTATTTATTCCATTTTGTTGCTTGAAAACTTTCAGCATCTTTCCTTATAGGAGAATAACATTTTTGCATTTATGTCTGATGGAGCTTTGGAAATATCAGAAAACCTTTTACCACTATCTTGGTTAAGTAACACAAACGGAGCTGGGGTTGAAACCCAGGGTACAAACCCCCATGACAGATGGTGTATTTTCAATTCAGGTTCACCACCAACACATTCTTAGGCAGAGAAGAAATACAGAATTGCATTCCCCAAGCCCCCCTTCTCCATATGGTTCCAGTTTAGTGTCTGCCAATGAAAGGCATTCACATGAGATTTGGAAGGCAGAAGAGAAGGAAAGATTGAATAGAGGAGAGAATCACCCTGGTTCATACATTTGTGCATCCAAAAAAATATTTATTAAGATCCTACATGTGGCAGACATTCTGAAAATACAGCCCCTAGTCTCACAGAATTCATCTTTCCTGAGTGACTGAAGAGACCAAAATTTAAAAAAAAAACTCACAAAAACAAAACAAAAAGTGAACTAACAAGAAAATATAAAGATATGTTTCAGTAGTATATTATACTACTATAATCAGTAGTAGTATGAAAACAGACAAAAATATGGTAGAGGGGAGATTTTAGAGAAGGAAGTAGATATACTTGAATTGTTGTTTAGGAATATTCTCAAGTTCTAAAAGATGGTCTAAAGTTGATTTCTTGAGGGACATTTCATCTTTTGAAACCTTTCTGGAATTTCTTAATTGTTCAGTTTCGATTGAGTTGGATATCATGCACTTGTGTAGTTAACAGTGATTTCTTTAAATACCTAGTGACACTAGCTGCTGTGATCAGAATGCTGTCTTGATCTGCGGTTTGAGATGCTGTTTGTCTGGCTTCTGAAAATCCATCATACTGTCTCTTTTCACAGAACCTGTCAGATCAGGAATAAATGGAATTTCAAGGGAGTCACTCTAACTTACTAATGGTACCTGAGATTGTGTTCCACAGATTTCTGTAAATGTTATACTGATTTGCTCATATGCTATCAGTAGGTCACCTTGGTCCTGTACTTTACAGAATTCTACAGGAATGTGGCATAATAAACAAATGTCTGAATAGATTTGGAGAACACTCTGGATAGGCTCAAATAGGGCTGATTTAACCCAAGCTTCCCTGTCCCTCTCCTTAGGTAGTGATGAACAAGCAGGAGGCCTTCTTCCTATGGACAGAATTGAGTGTCTCTCCTTTGGAGATCGACGTTGATTTACGAGGAAGTGCACAGAGTGTGTCTTAAAGGCATCAAGCTGTAATTGCTCTCCTTCAAAGTGGACTGTTGTGCCCTCATCCTTCAGCTAAAGGGAAACTGCATAACACCATGTGTTTATTTGACTTATGATTTATTTCTTTTGAAGGGATTATGTCCTTTGTCAAAACATTCTTTTCACTGGGGATGGGAGATTTAAGGAATAAAGAGACTTTAGTCTTAGCAGGCTACTTTTTCTGTTAATTTTGCTTACCTCTGGGATCCTTTTATTTAAAAAATTCCTTATGTTTTATATGCATGTATCTACTTTGAGAGTTATAATAAAAATTATCTTTCTTCATTCTCCTCCTTTCATCTTCATTACCCACCCCTGTACCTTCCCTACCTGTCACATCCATCAGGTTTAGGTCTTAAATTGTGCTGGGAAAATAGTCCTTTTCTTTCCAGTTCAACTTTTGGAAATAGGAGCAAAGAGGTTGGATTCTGGCGAAGGCTTTTTACTTGATTGCTTTGGTAAACTGGAGCCAGACACTTTCCTTAGATATGGGGATCTGAGTTTCACTGTCTTATTTGTGGAAAGAAGGAATTTTGTTAGAAAAGCAGTGTTAAACATTATAGACTCAGGACCCCTTTATATTCCAGAAGCATTTCAGGTCCTGGACTTCCAAGCTGGTTCAGTGGTAAACAATCTGCCTGCCAAGCAGATGTGGGCTCAACCCCTGGGTTGGGAAGATTCCCCTGGAGAAGGAAATGGCAACCCACTCCAGTATTTTTGCCTGGAAAATCCCATGGACAGAGGAGCCTGGTGGGCTATAGTCCATGGGGTCACAAAGAGTCAGACATGACTGAGTGACTAAACAATAGCAAACAGCTTCAGGTCTTATAGAGTTTCTTTACTCTGGGGAATGTGAATCCAGTGTCCATGCTGTGAGAGCCAATTGTTAGCTAGTCAAGATTTCTACAATCTTGTGGTTAAATCTTTAGTAGCTTGAAATCAACCATGGAGGGAATATTTACATCATGGAAATTGGCCAGTGCTATCAAATTGTCTTTTTTCTTTTTTAATTAAGTGAACTGATTTATCAGAATGTTGCTGACTTATCAGGGAAGAAATTGAAACTGAGGAATTAAAACATATTTGTTAAGAAATTAAAAATAAAAACAGGTGCAATATATGCTATTCTAAATCTTTTCATAAAAGTTAGTTATATTTCAAAAAACACACAACATTGAGTGGCTTTTCCAAATACTTTTGATGTCTGACTTTATAGAAGACAACTGTATTATTACATGAGCTTCTATATTCAGTAGGCTGTGATATAGGTCATGAGCATTGGATAAGTTCAGTGTTTCCTTATGAAAGAAAGAACTTAAGTCAAATCCTACCTTCATATTATTAAAAAATGGTTTTAATTAATACTATCTTCATATAAAAATAGTTTCAACCTCATTGAGCCACTGAGGAGGTACCTCATGTACTTCAGATCATACTTTGAAAACCACTGTGTCAGAGAATTTCTAAAGTCATTTCTATCCCAGAAAAAAATAAAATAAAATAAAAATTCCCTAGTCTAAGTTCCTCTTTCATGCGTCTGTTTTGGAGTGGTGTGACTTAGTTAGGGAGGAGGCCCGTTGGCAGCTGAGGACGGGTTTGCACAGTGGAACTCACCTTTAAAGAGTGGGGGCTCTCCCACTGTCATCAGTGGGCCTGACCCCCATTGTCTTTCCTCCCTTCTTTCTCCACCTGATTTTTATTGGAATATAGTTGCCTTACAGTGTTGTTTTCATTTCTACTGCACAGCAAAGTGAATCAGCTCTATGTGTATGCATATCCTTCTTTTTTAGATTTCCTTCCCATTTAGGTTACATCAGAGTATTGAGTCGAGTTCCCTGTGCTACAGAGTAGGTTCTCATTAGTTATCTATTTTACACATAGTGGTGTATATACGTCAATCCCAGTCTCCCAATTCATCCCACCCCCTTGTTCCTTGGTGTCCATACATTTGATCTCTACATGTGTCTCTCTTGATTCTTCCTCTTTCCTTATCATTTTCCAGTCCAGCAGGCAAAGTGAGCAGGAGTCGAGGAATTCTAAGGCATTGACCGTGTGTGCCCACTGCAACAGAGTTTGAGCTCAGGGGAAAGTAGCAGCCAGCTTGAGAGGTGGACCATGATGGACAACTTCAGCCCTGAGAATAGAAAGGTGTTCTGAGTGTGTGTGAACTTGAGAGACAGCTATTCTCTTCAGGCATGCCAGGGTCACAGCCATCTTTGTTGCCTTTGAGTAGAAAGAACTATGAACAATGGCCTGGAGCAGAGGTGGCAAACGTTTTCTGTAAAGAGCTGGACAGTATTTTTTTTTTTTTTTTGCTTTGCATGCCGTACAATCTTGATGTGATGACACAATTCTGTTATAGGGCAAAAACAGCCATAAACAATATGTAATTGAATGGGATCGGTTATGTTCCAATAATCCATTATTTGGGAACCTCAGTCTAGGCATAAAACAAATTGATTTTGTCTACTGGTAAAATTTGCTTTCTCACTTT
>SJYW01028449.1:11033-21601 GCA_006410735.1 Raphicerus campestris | reverse complement strand
TGAGTTTGGAAATTTACATTCCTCTTCAGTTTTCTGGAAGAGTTTGAGTTGGATAGGTGTTAGCTCGTCTCTAAATTTTGGTAGAGTTTATGAGGCCGTCTGGTCCTGGGCTTTTGTTTGCTGGAAGATTTCTGATTATAGTTTTAATTTCCATGCTTGTAATAGGTCTGTTAAGATTTTCTGTTTCTTCCTGGCTCAGTTTGGAAGGTTGTACTTTTCTAATAATTTGTCAGTTTCTNAATGAGTTTGGAAATTTACATTCCTCTTCAGTTTTCTGGAAGAGTTTGAGTTGGATAGGTGTTAGCTCGTCTCTAAATTTTTGGTAGAGTTTAACTATGAGGCCGTCTGGTCCTGAGCTTTTGTTTGCTGGAAGATTTCTGATTATAGTTTTAATTTCCATGCTTCTAATAGGTCTGTTAAGATTTTCTGTTTCTTCCTGGTTCAGTTTGGAAGGTTGTACTTTTCTAATAATTTGTCAGTTTCTTCTAAGTTGTCCATTTTATTGGCATAGAGTTGCTGAAAAGTCTCTCTTATAATCCTTTTTATTTCTGTGTTGTCTGTGATGATTTCTCCATTTTTATTTATAATTTTGTTGTTTTGATTCTTCTCCCTTTGTTTCTTGATGAGTCTGCCTAATGGTTTGTCAATTTATTTATCTTCTCAAAGAACCGGATTTTGGCTTTGTTGATTTTTGCTATGGTCTTTTTGTTTCTTTTGCATTTATTTCTGCCCTAATTTTTAAGATTTCTTTCCTTCTGCTAACCCTCAGGTTCTTCATTTCTTCCTTTTCTAGTTGCTTTTATTTCGGAGTTAGGTTATTTATTTGAGTATTTTCTTATTTCTTGAGGTAAGCCTGTATTGATATGAACTTTCTTATAGGTTTTCTTTTCTTTTCTTTTNCTGCTAACCCTCAGGTTCTTCATTTCTTCCTTTTCTAGTTGCTTTAATTTCAGAGTTAGGTTATTTATTTGAGTATTTTCCTGTTTCTTGAGGTAAGCCTGTATTGGTATGAACTTTCTTATAGGTTTTCTTTTCTTTTTTCATTTTCATTCATTCCTTTGCATGTTTTGAGTTCTATTTTGATTTCTCCTGTGATTTGTTGGTTATTCAGAAGCGTGTTGTTCAGTCTCCATATGTTGAAATTTTGAATAGTTTTTCTCCTGTTCAGTTCAGTTCAGTCACTCAGGCATGTCTGACTCTTTGCAATCCCATGAATCACAGCATGCCAGGATTCCCTGTCCATCACCATCTCCCGGAGTTCACTCAGACTCACGTTCATCGAATCAGTGATGCCATTCAGCCATCTCATCCTCTTTCGTCCCCTTCTCCTCCTGACTACAATCGTTCCCAGCATCAGAATCTTTTCCAATGAGTCAACTCTTCACATGAGGTGGCCAAAGTACTGGAGTTTCAGCTTTAGCATCATTCCTCCAAAGAAATCCCAGGGCTGATCTTCAGAATGGACTGGTTGCATCTCCTTGCAGTCCAAGGGACTCTCAGTCTTCTCCAACACCACAGTTCAAAAGCATCAATTCTTTGGCACTCAGCCTTCTTCACAGTCCAACTCTCACATCCATACATGACCACAGGAAAAACCATAGCCTTGACTAGACGGACCTTAGTCGGCAAAGTAATGTCTCTGCTTTTGAATATGCTGTCTAGGTTGGTCATAACTTTTCTTCCAAGGAGTAAGCGTCTTTTAATTTCATGGCTGCAGTCACCATCTGCAGTGATTTTGGAGCCCCCAAAAATAAAGTCTGACACTGTTTCCACTGTTTCCCCATCTATTTCCCATGAAGTGAAGGGACCAGATGCCATGATCTTTGTTTTTTGAATGCTTAGCTTTAAGCCAAATTTTTCGTTTTCCTCTTTCACTTTCATCAAGAGGCTCTTTAGTTCTTCTTCACTTTCTGCCATAAGGGTGGTATCATCTGCATATCTGAGGTTATTGACATTTTTCCCAGCATTCTTGATTCCAGCTTATGTATCTTCTAGTCCAGTGTTTCTCATGATGTACTGTGCATATAAGTAAAATAAACATGGTGACAGTATACAGCCTTGACGTACTCCTTTTCCTATTTGGAACCAGTCTGTTGTTCCAAGTCCAATTCTAATTGTTGCTTCCTGACCTGCATACAGATTTCTCAAGAGGCAGGTTAGGTGGTCTGGTATTCCCATCTCTTTGAGAACTTTCCACAGTTTATTGAGATTCACACAGTCAAAGGCTTTGGCATAGTCAATAAAGCAGTAGATGTTTTTCTCCTGTAATTGACATCTAATCTTATTGCATTGTGGTAAAGAAATATGCTTGGAATGATTTTTTTTTTTTAATTTACCAAGACTAGATTTATGGCCCATGATGTGATCTATCATGGAAAAGGTTCCATGTGCACATGAGAAAAAGGTGAAATTCATTGTTTTGGGGTGAAATTTCCCATATCAATTAGGTCTAGCTGGTTTATTGTATCATTTGAAGTTTGTGTTTCTTGTTAATTTTCTGTTTAGTTGATCTCTCCATACATGTGAGTGGGATATTAAACTTTCCCACTAACATTATGTTATTGTTACTTTCCCCTTCAATAAATGTTAACATTTTTCTTACATATTGTGGTGCTCCTAAGTTGAGTGGATATATATTTATAATTGTGATATCTTCTTCTTGGATTGATCCTTTGACCATTATGTGGTGTCCTTCTTTGTCAGTTTTCATAACCTTTGTTTTAAAGGTTATGAGGATTCTGATATGAGGATTGCTACTCCTGCTTTATTTTGGCCTCTATTGTCATGAAATGTCTTTTTTTCAGCCCATCACTTTCAGTCTGTATATGTCCCTTGTTTCTAGATGGATCTCTTGTAGACAACATATATGGCAGCCATGTTTTTGTATCCATTCAACCAGTCTTTGTCTTTTGGTTGGGACATTCAACCCATTTACATTTAAGGTAATTATTGATAAGTATGATCACATTGCCATTTACTTTATTGTTTTGTTTTTGAGTTTATACATCCTTTCTGTGTTTCCTGTCTGGAGAAGATCCTTCACCATTTGTTGGCCAGCTGGTTTGGTGGTGCTGAATTCTCTCAGCTTTTGCTTGCCTGTAAAGCTTTTGATTTCTCCTTCATAGTTGAATGAGATCCTTGATGGGTACAGTAATCTGAGATGTAGCTTATTTTGTTTCATCACTTTAAGGGTGCCCTGCCATTCCCTTCTGGCTTGAAGAGTTTCTATTGAAAGATCAGCTGTTATTCTTATGGGAATCTCCTTGTGTGCTATTTGTTGTTGTTCCTTTGTTGCTTATAATATTTGCTGTTCGTGTTTGATCTTTGTCAATTTGATTAATATGTGTCTTGGGGTGTTTCAACTTGGATTTATACTGTTGTGAATTCTTTGGGTTTAATGGATTGGGTGAGTATTTCCTTCCCCATTTTAGGGAAGTTTTCAACTATTATTGCCTCAAGTATTTTCACATGTTCTTGTTTTTCATCTTCTTCTGAGACTATGACTCGAATGTTGGGGCTTTTAACATTGTCCCAGAGGTCTCTGAGGTTGTCATCATTCCTTTTCATTCTTTTTTCTTGTTTCCTTTCTGTTTCTACCATTCTATTTTCTACCTCTTACAGCCTTACAAAGCTGTGAATAGAAGAGAAGCAGAAGATATTCAGAAGAGGTGGTAAGAATACACAGAAGAATTACACAAAAAAGATCTTCACAACCTGGATAATCACGATGGTGTGATCACTCATCTAGAGCCAGACATCCTGGAATGTGAAGTCAAGTGGGCCTTAGAAAGCATCACTATGAACAAAGCTAGTGGAGGTGATGGAATTCCAGTGGAGCTGTTTCAAATCCTGAAAAATGATGCTGTGAAAGTGTTGCATTCAATATGCCAGCAAATTTGGAAAGCTCAGCATTGGTCACAGGACTGGAAAGGTCAATTTTTATTCCAATCCCAAAGAAAAGCAATGTGAAAGAATGCTCAAACTACCACACAATTGCACTCATCTCACATGCTAGTAAAGTAATGCTCAAAATTCTGCAAGCCAGGCCTCAGCAATAAGTGAACTGTGAACTTCCAGCTGTTCAAGCTGGTTTTAGAAAAGGCAGAGGAACCAGAGATCAAATTGCCAACATTCACTGGATCATCAAAAAGGCAAGAGAGTTCCAGAAAAACAACTATTTCTGCTTTATTTACTATGCCAAAGCCTTTGACTGTGTGGATCACAATAAACAGTGGAGAATTCTTCAAGAGATGGGAATACCAGACCTCCTGAACTGCCTCTTGAGAAACCTATAAGCAGGTCAGGAAGCAACAGTTAGAATTCGACGTGGAACAACAGACTGGTTCCAAATAAGAAAAAGAGTGTCAAGGCTGTATATTGTCACCCTGCTTGTTTAACTTATATGCAGAGTGCAACATGAGAAATGCTGGGCTGGAAGAAGCACAGTCTGGAATCATGATTGCTGGGAGAAATACCAATAACCTCAGATATGTAGATGACACCACGCTTGTGGCAGAAAATGAAGAGGAACTAAAAAGCCTCTTGATGAAAGTGAAAGAGCAGAGTGAAAAAGTTGACTTAAATTTCAACATTCAGAAAATGAAGATCATGGCATCTGGTCCCATCACTTCATGGGAAATAGATGGGGAAACAGTGTCAGACTTTATTTGGGGGGGGCTCCAAAATCACTCCAGATGGTGATTTCATCCATGAAATTAAATGACACTTACTCTTTGGAAGGAAAATAATGACCAACCTAGACAGCATATTCAAAAACAGAGACATTACTTTGCCAAAAAAATGCCCGTCTATTCAAAGCTATGGTTTTTCCTGTGGTCATGTATAGATATGAAAGCTGGACTGTGAAGAAAGCTGAGTGCCAAAGAATTGATGCTTTTGAACTGTGGTGTTGGAGAAGACTCTTGCGAGTCCCTTCAGCTGCAAGGAGATCCAAGCAGTCCATCCTAAAGGAGAGCAGTCCTGGGTGTTCATTGGAACGACTGATGCTGCAGCTGAAACGCCAATAATCTGGCCACCTATGCGAAGAATTGATTCATTGGAAAAGTCCTTGATGCTGGGAGGGATTGGGGGCAGGAGGAGAAGGGGAAGACAGAAGATGAGATGACTGGATGGCATCACTGACTCGATGGACATGAGTTTGAATGAACTCCGGGAGTTAGCAATGGACAGGGCAGGCTGGTGTGCTGCGATTCATGGGGTCACAAAGAGTAGGACACGACTGAGTGCCTAATCTGAACTGAACTGATCTTCTACCTCACTTATCCTATCTTCTACCTCAGTTATTCTGCTTTGGTTTTCTCCAGAGTTTTTGATCTCATTATTGCTGTATTCATTATGTATTGACTCTTTTTTATTTCTTTAGGTCCTCGTTAAACCTTTCTTGCATCTTCTTCATCCTTGTCTCCAGGCTATTTACTATAACTGCAATTTGTTTTCAAGATTTTGGATCATTTTCACTATCAGTATTTGGAATTCTTTATCAGATAGATTCCCTATCAGATAGATTCCTCTTTTGTTTGCTTTGGTGGGCATTTATCCTGTTCCTTTACCTGTTGCCTTTTCATCTTGTTATATTGCCATGTTTCTTGTGTCCTTTCTGTATTCTGGCAGTTTGTGGTTCCTCTTTATTTTGGAGGTTCCTCACTGTGGGTGAGGCTTCCCTGGTGGCTTAGAAGTTAAAGCGTCTGCCTCCGATGCAGGAGACCCGGGTTCGATCCCTGGGTCGGGAAGATCCCCTGGAGAAGGAAATGGTAACCCACTCCAGTATTCTTGCCTAGAGAATCCCATGGACAGAGAAGTCTGGTAGGCTACAGTCCATGGGGTTGCAAAGAGTCAAACACGACTGAGTGACTTCACTTTCACTTTCACTTTCGCTGTGGGTGGGGTTGGATGGGTGGCTTGTCAGGTTTTCCTGGTTGGGAAAGCTTGTATCTGTGTTCTGGTGGCTGGAGCTGGATTTCTTCTCTCTGGAGCACAATGAAGTGTCTAGTAGTGTGTTTTGAGATGTCAGTGGGTTTCGTGTGGCTTTCGGCAGCCTGTATATTGAAGCTCAGGGCTATGCTGGAGAATTTGTGTGGTATGTCTTGCACTGGAACTTGTTGGCCCTTGGGTGGTGCTTGGTTTCAGTGTAGATATGGAGTCGTTTGATGAGCTCCAGTCAGTTAATTTTCCCTGGATTCAGGAGATTTCTGGTGTTCTCAGATTTTGTCCTTAAGCCCCCTGCCTCTGTTTTTTAGTCTTATCCTTACAGTAGACTCAAGACTTCTCCATCTATATAGCATCAATGATAAAACATCTAGGTTAATGATGAAAAGTTTCTCCACAGTGAGGGACACCCAGAGAGGTTCACAGAGTTACATGGAGAAGAGAAGAGGTGGGAGGTAGATAGAGGTGACCAGGAGGAGAAGAGGAGGAATCAAAAGGGGTGAGAGCAAGCTAGCCAGTAATCACTCCCCTATATGCTCTTCACAGTCTGGATCCCTCAGAGATGTTCACAGAGCTACACAGAGAAGAAAAGAGGGAGGAAGGAGATAGAGGTGGCCAGGAGGATAAAAGCGGCAATCAAAAGGGAAGAGACAGATCCAGCCAGTAATCAGTTCCCTAAGTGTTCTCCACAGCCTAGAACACACAAAAAGATTCACCAAGTTGGGCAGAGAAGAAAATGGGGAGAGGGAGCTAGAGGCGACCTGGTGGAGACAAAGGAGAGTCAAAAGAGGGAGAGAGCAATCAGGCCAGTGATCTTGCTCCCAAGTAAAAATGGTTATTGAAGATTGGGCTCTTAAAAGTACAAAGTTGATAGCAAATACAAAAAAGCAAAGATTAAAAATCTAGAGTAGAGGTTAGATTCTCAAAAATACAATATTTTTTAAGTCACACACACAAAAAATATATATATATATATATGAAGTTTGCTGTAAAAACTAGGGTTTTTTGGGGGGGAGGGGGTAAGGTAATAGTAAGGTTATAAGGAGAAGGCAATGGGAACATACTCCAATACTTTTGTCTGGAGAATCCCATGGATGGAGGAGCCTGGTAGGCTATAGTCCATGGGGTCACTAAGAGTAAGACACAACTGAGCAATGTCACTTTCACTTTTCACTTTCATGCACTGGAGAAGGAAATGGCAACCCACTCCAGTGTTCTTGCCTGGAGAATCCCAGAAACAGAGGAGCCTGGTGGGCTGCCATCTATGGGGTTGCACAGAGTCAGACACGACTGATGTGACTTAGCAGCAGTAGCAGCAGCAGGTTATAAAAATGAAAATTAAAAGGAATGATAGGTGACTTAAAATTTTTTAAAAAATTTAAATGATAATAGTAAAAAAATATATCTAGGACTTTCTCTGGAGCTGTTGGGGACAGTGTGGGGTCAGTCCATTTTCAGATAGTTCATTGGTCCAGCTTGTACTTCTTAAGGTCTCTAGGCCCCTTCCCATGTAGTCAGTGTTAAGTACAGGGTTTTACTCTGTTGCAACTGTCACTTCCAAACTGGTTCCCTCTGTTTATTTTAGCTTCTTCTGTTTGCTGGACTCTTCAGTGTCTACTTTCCGCCCTGACACAAGGGGGGTGGTGGTGGTCACTTTTTTAGGCTTGCGTGTTCAGGTGTGCTGTGGGGAGGGAGGAACACTGCAAACAAATTTCACTGGCATGAGCTTATAGTGATTCAGCCACATTGGGTTTGCCCCCGCTCACAGCATGTGTGCTTTCCCAGTCTACACTGCTCAGTCTCTAGGTTGCTCTGCCAAGAACTGTCTGATGCAGGCACTTGGTTTCATGCACTCTCCAGGTCTAAGCCACTAAAGTTCAGGTTCTCTGGTACTCCACAAAGGAACAGACTTGATTGGGCCTGTGTTTTGTGCCTGTTCCAGGTCCAAGCAGCTCAGGTGACCAGGTACTTGGCAAGCACAGTCAACCCCAGTTGAAGGCTGTTGCTATTGCCTCTGCCTTCCCAGCCGCTCAGTTTTCTGGGTGTACAATGGATGCATCTTCTCAGGTGTGCCATGTGTCTCTTCTGGGGAGCTGATCTCTGACTGTGAGCCTCCCAGTGGATGTTGACTGAACAGAATCCCAAGAAGTCTTGGTTAGCAATGAAGTCTGCTTGCAGTTTGGTATAGGATGCTTCTCTGTCTGGCTCTGGCGTGGGATGGGCTGGTCCACAGCTGGCTGTTTCTGCTCAGCCCTTTGTTCTGTGAACAGGCCTGGACGTGTCTTAGGTTAGGACTTTTCATGGGATAGATATCCCACCATCTGGGTTGCTATCTCAAACTAGTTTCCTCAGATTGACCTTGGGGCATTCAGGCCTGGACCTTACCCAAAGCAATGCAGCCCACACCTCCCTGTCGAGCCCTCACTTGCTAGTGTGGGATGCAAGCATCTGGGCCGCTGCTCCACTGAGAGTTGCTGTTAGGCATGTAATCTGTGGATTTTAATTAATTATTTATTTTTTCTCCTGGTTATTTTGCCCTCTGAGATTCCAAAGCTCACCACAGATCTGCCGGAGAGAGTGTTTCCTGGTGTTGGAAACTTCTCTCATTTTTAAGACTCCCTTCCTGGGATGGATCTATATCATACCTCTTTAGTCTCTCTTTTTATCTTTTATATATTGTCTACCTCCTTTTGAAGACAATGGGCTGCCTTTCTGGGTATCTGATGTCCTCTGCCATTATTCAGAAGTTGTTTTGTGGAATTTTCTTGGCTTTTAAATGTTCTTTGATGAATTTGTGGGGGAGAAAGGGGTTTCCCCATCCTTTTCCTCCACCGTTAGGACCACCCACCCCTCCACCTGGTCTTATGTCTCTGGATACATCTCAGAGTCTCTTAGTTTTTAGTCTATGGGAACATGAATAGAATCGTGTATACTATTGTTGTGTCAAAATTATATAAATCTTAGTCATGCCAAATTTTTTCTTAATGCTTTTCATATCTACTATATTCTACATTTCTGTACATTCATTCTATTAATTTCTGAGAGTTTGATATTCAATGTCCAACCAAAATTCTTAATTTATCTACTTAGCATGAACAATTGTAATATATAATGGAACTATATGTAAATTTGTTCTGTATTTTCCAAGTCTCCTATAAATGTGTTATCATATTTTTGTAATTTGAAAAACAAAAAAGAAAGTTAAGAAGATGAAAAGAGGAGTCATAAAAATGGTTATAGATGCATAGACACTGAAATACAATAATAATTACAAAAGAACTGCGTGTAGTTACACTTGAACTATTAAGTGGCAATGAACAAATTTTTAGAAATAATTATTTCTTGCAAAATTAAATACAGAATGGGTAGCAAAAGTAATATATAAACAATAATTAAAATACTCCAATTAATATTCTAGATTAAGATGACTTTTCAATGAACTATGCCAAACATAAAAAGAAATAAAAATAATTTATCAATATTTTTATTAGTAATATAAAATGTATAATAATGAAATATCACACTCTTCACAAGAATAGGAAAAGAGAGTACTCTTACAGCTCACTTTATAAGTTTAAAAATACCTAGATCTCAAATGTAACAAAGATATTTTTTGTAAGACAATTAACAGGCCAAATTTGCAAAGGAAGCTTGATGCAGATGTAATAAATATTAGTAAACAAAGTCTAATGCATGAAAAATTCGGTTTATTTGTAATTAACAAAATTGAGTTTTCTGTAAATTAATCGTGGGTTTTCTGTTAATTTGTCTTAGTATCAAAGTAATCAACTATCTTAAGAATTTAGGAGGAAAAAAAATCTCACAGAATTATTTGGGGTGGAATTCACCAGGAAACCAAATCTGAAGCAAAGCTGTGTTACAATGGAAGCCTATTGGCAGCCTTGAAAAATCTTAAATTTTCCTGGATTATACCCCTGTGTCAATTCATTACTTAATATGGGTTGTCTGCCCTTGGGGAAGGAGCTAAGAGTGAGCCCAAAGGGATATAGCTCTCTGAAGCTGAGGCATCTATGAAGGAGCTGACAGATTAATATTGCTTGCTGATAAGCACCCACACACTTGGTCTTTCCACCAGAGTTGTTCATAAACTACACAGAATATTTTCCTGTTACTTATATTTTTAATATGACAATTACTGTTACAGTTTAGGAGTTAGAAATCAGACTGTTGCCTGTCCCTATGCAAAGCTTCCCATGTGGCTCAGTTGTAAAGAATCCACCAACCAACACAGGAGGCACAGGAGATGCAGGTTGAATTCCTGGATCAGGAAGATTCCCTGGAGGAGGAAATGACAAACCATTGCAGTATCCTTGTCTGGAGAATTCCATGGACAGAGAAGCCTAGAGGGCTACAGTCCATGATATCACAAAGAGTCAGACACGAATGACCAACTGAGCATACATGCACGGGCCTGATGCAGAGTTTTCTTTCTCTGGACCTCACGCAACGCCAGTAGCTTTTTTTATGGCCCCAAATATTATTTGGATCTATATTTCTAGATGTGGATATGCCACCTCCAGAACCTAAGGAAAAGAATATCAGGCATTGTGCTTTCTCGTCATGGTGAGAAGTACAAACTACACTTTTTTTTTTTTTTTTTT
>SJYW01028443.1:0-18565 GCA_006410735.1 Raphicerus campestris | reverse complement strand
ACTGCAGATGGTGACTGCAGCCATGAAATTAAAAGATGCTTACTCCTTGGAAGGAAAGTTATGACCAACCTAGATAGCATATTGAAAAGCAGAGATATTACTTTGCCAACAAAGGTCCATCTAGTCAAGACAATGGTTTTTCCAGTGGTCATGTATGGATGTGAGAGTTGGACTGTGAAGAAAGCTGAGCACTGAAGAATTGATGCTTTTGAAGTGTGGTGTTGGAGAAGACTCTTGAGAGTCCCTTGGACTGCAAGTAGATCCAACCAGTCCATCCTAAAGGAGATCAGTCCTGGGTGTTCATTGGAAGGACTGATGCTAAAGCTGAAACTCCAGTACTTTGGCCACCTCATGCGAAGAGTTGACTTATTGGAAAAGACCCTGATGCTGGGAAGGATTGAGGGTAGGAGGAGAAGGGGATGACAGAGGATGAGATGGCTGGATGGCATCACTGACTCATGGGTTTGGGTGAACTCCGGGAGTTGGTGATGGACAGGGAGGCCCTATGTGCTGTGATTCATGGGGTCGCAAAGAGTTGAACATAACTGAGTGACTAAACTGAACTAACTGAAAACAACTATGGTGCAGGTTATCACTGAATAGTGCCTCTGAGCTCCAGAATTGGAATGTGTTTTGTTATCTACATGTGGATATGTCAACCATCTCAGACTATTCAAAATGAAGCACTTGTTCATTCATTCATGAATCTGTTTCTCTTCAGGTTTTGCCATCTCAGTGCCTTTGTGCATCTCTACTCAGGTCAGAAAACTGAATCATTTCCAAATCACTTCATCCTTCAGTTCTCAATCCAATTCATCTCCAAGTGCTGTTTAAAACTCTCAAATGTTTCTTCAATCTGTGTACTGATTCCATTGTCTACTGCCATCACCCTAAACCAAACATCATCTTAAAAACTTTGATTATTGTAATAGCTCTCCAAATAATCTCTCTACTTCTTTTCTTCCTTCCTTCTAATTCATTGAATCTTGTCAGCTTGCTCGAAAGTTTGATGGATTCCCTTTGCACATAGGGTAAAAACAAAAATTTTAGCATGACTTATAAAACCCTGAGTGATATGTTCCATGCCTAACTTTTTAGCCTTATCTATCAATATTCACTCCTTTACCCCATTAATGTAGGAATTGTTTTCCCAGTGTGAGTATTTTGCATCAATATATTGTACAAGTGTACCAAGATCTAAAGAATTAATTTGTTGTTCCATCATTAAGTCCTGTCCAACTTTTTGTGACCCCATGGACTGCAGCACACCAGGCTTCCCAGTCCTTCACTATTTCCTGCAGTTAGCTCAGACTCATATCCATTGAGTTGATGATGCCATCCAACCATCTCATCCTCTGTCACCCACTTCTCTTTTTGTCCTCAATCTTTCCTAGCATCAAGGTCTTTTCCACTGAGTTGGCTCTTCGAATCAGGTGGCCAAAGTATTGGAGCTTCAGCTTCAGCATCAGTCCTTTCAATGATTACTCAGGGTTGATTTCCTTTAGGATTGACTGGTTTGATCTCCTTGCAGTACAAGGGACTCTCAAGAGTCTTCTCCAGCACCACAGTTCGAAAGCATCAATTCTTTGGCACTCAGCCTTCTTCATGGTCCAACTGTCACATCCATACATGACTACTGGAAAAACCATAGGTTTGACTATATGGATCTTTGTTGGCAAAGTGATTAACAGATGTTTGAGAAGAGAATGACATAGGACAAAGAAGTCTGGGATATTCTCTGAAAGATGCGTTCTGACAAAAGTTTGCTATAGTCCTGGAAAGAAGATACAAATAAGAACAGAATAAAATTAACTTGTCCTAATTATAGATCACTGTGTGTCCTAGCAGGAAGATTAAAAGAAAAAAAAAATGTCCTTATAGTATTACACCCTGTTATGGAAGATAAATCATGCATACATACAGTGCTAGGCAGAATACAATCAACTTTGTCACCACAGTCAGAGTCATCCATCAGTCTTGAAAAGATAATAAGATGATGGAGACAACTGGATTTTGAAGGAAGCATGGGAAAGACACTGATAGAAAAGAATCAAGAAGATATATCAGATGGGAAAAAATAGACTGGTCAGAATGAATGTTTCATGTAGAGGAGCAATAAGGAGGCTGCAGGAGAGAGGCATCCTTAGAAAACTAGCGGGTTTGGCTAAAGTGAACCAACACCTGTTAAAGTTTAATATGAAAAAACAAAGGTGACTAACGCCAAATGTTAAATGTGTATGAGTTCCAAACTTTAATCTGAAAAGATAAGTTACTGAGCATCAGTCAAGTAGTCCTGAACTGGTGATGGAGTTGTGTTAAATCATCAATATCATGTAACTTAATTCTTTCTAGGAACAAGGGCACTTATATGACAGATGGTTACTGTTGCAAAGAGTTTAACCTATTGTAATCTTTTTAAAATGAGATATAATTGACATAACATTATATTAGTCTAAGTATGCTATATAATGATTTGATATTTGTTTATATTGTAAAATATAACAAATATATAATTATAAAATATTCTTCCAATCCAAGAAATTGGTGTATCTTTCCATCTGTTTGTGTCTTCTTTGATTTATCTCATCAGCATCTTATAGTTTTTGGAGCACAGTTCTTTTGCCTTCTTCAGTTCAGTACAGTTCAGTTGCTCAGTCATGTCCAACTCTTTGCGACCCCATGGACTGCAGCACACCATTCATCCTTGTCCATCACTAACTCCTGGAACATACTCAAACTCATGTCCATTGAGTCGGTGATGCCATCCCACCATCTCATCCTCTGTTGTCCCCATCTCCTCCTGCCTTCAATTTTTCCCAGCATCAGGGTCTTTTCAAATGAGTCAGTTCTTCACATCAAATGGCCAAAGTATTGGAGTTTCAGCTTCAGCATCAGTCCTTCCAATGAACATTCAGGACTGATTTTCTTTAAGATGGACTGGTTGGATCTCCTTGCAGTCCAAGGGACTCTCAAGAGTCTTCTCCAATACCACAGTTCAAAAGCATCAGTTCTTCAGCACTCAGCTTTCTTTATAGTCCAACTCTCACATCCATACAAGACTACTGGAAAAACCAAAGCTTTGACTAAACGGACATTTGTTGATAAAGTAATATCTCTGCTTTTTAATATGCTGTCTAGGTTGATCATAGCTTTTCTTTCAAGGAGCAAACATCTTTTAATTTCATGGCTGCATCTGCAGTAATTTTGGAGCCCAAGAAAATAAAGCCTGTCAATGTTTCCACTGTTTCCCCATCTGTTTGCCATGAAATGATGGGACCAGATGCCACGATCTTAGTTTTTTGAATGTTGAGTTTTAAGCCAACTTTTTCCACTCTCCTCTTTCAGTTTCATCAAGAGGCTCGTTAGTTCTTCTTCACTTTCTGCCATAAGGGTGATGTCATCTACATATCTGAGGTTATTGATATTTCTCCTGGCAATCATGATTCTAACTTGTGTTTCATCCAGCCTAGTGTTTCTAATGATGTACTCTGCATATAAGTTAAATAAGCAGGGAGACAATATACAGCCTTGACGTACTCCTTTACTGATTTGGAACTAGTCTGTATTTCCATGTCTAGTTCTAACTGTTGCTTCCTGCCCTGCATACAGGTTTCTCAAGAGGCAGGTTAGGTGGTCAGGTATTCCCATCTCTTTCAGAATTTTCCACAGTTTACTGTGATCCACACAGTCAAAAGCTTTGGCATAGTCAATAAAGCAGAAATGGATGTTTTTCTGGAACTCTCTTCCTTTTTCCATCATCCAGCGGATGTTGGCAATTTGATCTCTGGTTCCTCTACCTTTTCTAAAACGAGCTTGAACATCTGGAAGTTCACAGTTCACATATTGCTGAAGCCTGGCTTGGAGAATTTTGAGCATTACTTTACTAGTGTGTGAGATGAGTGCAATTGTGTGGTAGTTTGAGCATTCTTTGACATTGCTTTATCCACCATCAAAACACAGGCATCTAAGTGACAAAAATCACCATACATTTGAATATTTTAATCAAATAACACTGACTATAGTGATGACAGGAAGTGTTTTTTAAGGGAAAATTAATCATGTAAAATAAGAAAACCAGGTTGGAAGTCTTAGGTTAAAATTATAATGCAAGTATGTGTTGGCTGTTTGATCTTGGATTTAAGTCACTGGATACCTACTGGCCACCATGATGGGGCACTGAGAGTGCAAAGATGAAAAAGACACAATCTCTTCTCTGGAAAATTTTACTTAATTTTGAATCACCAAAAATATTAGACAAATAACTTCCTCCACTTACTAACATTGATGGATTAGGGTATGTGTACTTTCACTTAAGAATTTCACAATATTGAGTCATTTTATGATAAAATCACTATGGTCTCACATACTTTTGAAAAAACACAGTTTATTTAAGAATATGAACAATGTAATGGATATATTTGGTTACTTAATAATAATTGTTTTAAGTATATTATACAGATACACATCATCATCATTTAGTGTTTTTCAGAGGGAATGATATAGATTCTGTTTTTATTGTTGTTTCTATAGTTAAATTATTGACAAAGTAATGAAACAAAGATATATTGTTCTATAAGTTTTTGCCCTCATATAGTAATTCACAGCCTCTTTTATGTTGCATCAGCAGTTATAGTCAATATATCTCAAAAACAAAAAAGCCTACACTTTCAGAAAAAGTCTTATTTTGTAAGTATTTTGTCATTATGTTTATCATTTATTGTCAGTATTACAGCTACGAAAAATTACAGTAGAAACTGCAAAGGTTTTAAAATAAGCAAAAACTATTTAGTAGTTCAGAAATGTTATATGATTGATTATAAACTTTAGTACCTTAGGAACAATAAAACACAAAGATTTTTAATGAAAAATATTGCCACCGATAAGTTTATGTAAAATTCTACAGCATCAGGTAGAAAAAGCAGGATAAACATACTGGCGTGAGAGATCAGGTGATGTAGAAGTGAGGTCAGGGAGTACGTTTGGGAGTACATGACATAGTTGGTCAAAAGAAATGAGAAAGGAACAAGTCACATGTATAATACATAGTAAGCAGGGTCATTGGGAAATCAGACAATAAAAGGACTTGCACATGTGAAAAGAAAAGATTAGAAAAAAATTTTGTTAAAGGTGATGTATATATCAAAAGTCATGTGTTCCTGAAAGTCAGAGTCAGAAGAACATATGAGGGATAGCCAGTTATTGAAATTGTAATATTAATCCTATGTCCTATATAAGCTCTAGTAGGTTAGAGAACTTCTGGCCCCTCCATAGTACTTGCAGCCCATGGTACTTGGATGCCTGAACATATGTTGTGGCTCAATGCTTCAAAAAAAATTCTAGTTTGTTAGATATTCCTAATAATTTCAGTTTTATGTCTGAAATAAAATTTATTTTACTTTTTAATGTAAGAATGCCTTGCTTAAAGTTAACGCAATCTATAAAAATCGGAATTTTTAAAATGAGAGATGAAATGATTCACTTTTAAATACTAGATTTAATTTTCTTAATTTTAAAATTATTCTTGCTTTTTCACATATTTATATTACCTGCTTAGCCATTTAGGTATCTGAAGTTTTGAGTATTTATAAACAATCTTGATGTTTTATTCTGGTCGTGAAATGGTCAATCTGTAGCTTCCAGTTGTCTTTTTATTAAGCCTTTAAGTGTTTGAGGCTATTGTTTAGAATCATGGAAAATGATGTCCCTATGTAGCTCTTTAAAACTGATCTTTGACTAAAGCAAGACTAGGGATAAGGCCCTTTGCTTCTCCCCAGAGGGCTCACTCTAAATACTAAGTTCTTTCTGGATTGAAAGTAGGAAAAGAGTAAAGGTCAGGTGTATACTTCAGAATGTTGACAAGTCTCTTTACCAGTATGCTATTAAATATTCCAATATTTGTATTGAATATGCAGTAGAATATACAGAGAGATATACAAAGGGAAATGAAAAACAGAACTGAAGGGTTATAAAAAAATGTTTGTACATAATAAGGAAAACATTCCACAGCATACTAAACATTCCATTTGCCTTCGTGTTATCTGTCTCTTTACATCTCATCTTTTTTTCAGTGGTAGCTATTTGGGCTACTCAACCAAAGATCTGCAGCTTTCCATCACATTAAATTTGAGAGCTTAAATGTGATATTCTGTGTATTTGAATCCTCGGGGTGTTCCCCTCTTTTAATTAGAGCTAGTTGGTTATCCTTTACTCCTAGAAACACTCCAGGATTGCTCTTACATTCAAATGAAACACACTGGGAGGATGTCTCATGAAGGACAAAGAAGGCTTGTTCTGGCAACTGGTTTTCACATTTTTGTAGCTGAGGAAAACAAGAGAGAAAGTAACCAATATGTGAGTGGGAAGTTCAGAGTCAACTTTACAACCCTGTGTTGAAAACTAAAAGAGAATAAATATTCATAACTTGATATTTCTAGCAAGCCTGCTTACTGGATAGGGGATAGGAAGTGAGGAGAAAGCGAGCAGAGGGCCCAAGCAGGGGAATTTGATTTGATAGTATTGAGTGATAGTATCTTTTAAGAGACATAATGGCTTAGAATAAGTGGATCTTGATGCAGTAGTTCTGGATTCATACTTCTCTTTTTGCCATGTGGTATCTCTGAGAATTAGACTTTGCTTTATGTTTCAAGTCTCAAGTTTTTATTGCAGCCAGTTTTCTAGTTCAACCCCTAGAGTGATATAAATATTATTTTAAATTATTAAGTGGTTCGTTACACAGTGTACCTGACCAATACAATGACTTCATAAGAAAGTTACTGTGAGAATTAAATAAGACAGTACTTAACCTTCAGCACACAACTTGGTATATATAATAAAGCTCATTAGGAGTCAGCTTGTGTTGTTCAGTAGTTATATATGCCAAACACTGTTCTATAAACTTAGAAATGTTTGTTGAGGGAGATGCATCCAGAGTCTACATTAGTACCTTGCATGGCTATACTGCTGTTGTTGTTCAGTCACCAAGTCGTGTCCAACTCTCTGTGATTTTATGAAGTGCAGCACGCCAGGCTTCCCTGTCCATCACTATCTCCCTGAGTTTGCTCAGACTCATGTCCATTGAGTCAGTGATGCCATCCATTTTATCCTCTGTTGTCCCCTTCTTCTCTTGCCCTCTATCTTTTCCGGCATCAGGGTCTTTCCCAGGGTATCGGCTCTTCAAATCAGATGAACAAAGTATTAGAGCTTCAGCATCAATTCTTCTAATGAATATTCAGAGTTGATATCCTTTAGGATTGACTGATTTGATCTCCTTGTTGTCCAAGGAGCTCTCAAGAGTCTTCTCCAGCACCACAGTTCAAAAGCATCAATTCTTTTGTGCTCAGCCTTCTTTATGGTCCAGCTCTCCCATCTGTACATGACTAATGGAAAGGCCTTCAGTTCAGTTCAGTCGCTCAGTCGTGTCCGACTCTCTGCAACCCCATGAATCGCAGCACACCAGGCCTCCTTGTCCATCACCAACTCCCGGAGTTCTCTCAGACTTGCGTTCATTGAGTCAGTGATGCCATCCAGCCATCACATCCTTGGTCATCCCCTTCTTCTCCTGTCCTCAATCCCTCCCAGCATCAGAGTCTTTTCCAATGAGTCAACTCTTCACATGAGGCGGCCAAAGTACTGGAGTTTCAGATTTAGCAACATTCCCTCCAAATAAATCCCAGGGCTGATCTCCTTCAGAATGGACTGGTTGGATCTCCTTGCAGTCCAAGGGACTCTCAAGAGTCTTCTACAACACCACACTTCAAAAGCATCAATTCTTTGGCTCTCAGCCTTCTTCACAATCCAACTCTCACATCCATACATGACTACTGGAAAAACCAGAACCTTGAATAGACAGACATTAGTTGGCAAAGTAATGTCTCTGCTTTTGAATATACTATCTAGGTTGGGCATAACTTTTCTTCCAAGGAGTAAACGGCTTTTAATTTCATGGCTGCAATCACCATCTGCAGTGATTTTGGCACCCAAAAAAATAAAGTCTGACACTGTTTCCACTGTTTCCCCATCTATTTCCCATGGAGTGATGGGACCGGATGCCATGATCTTCATTTTCTGAATGTTGAGCTTTAAGCCAACTTTTTCACTCTCCTCTTTTACTTTCATCAAGAGCCTTTTTAGTTCCTCTTCACTTTCTGCCATAAGGGTGGTGTCATCTGCATATCTGAGGTTATTGATATTTCTCCCAGCAATCTTGATTCCAGCTTGTGCTTCTTCCAATCCAGCGTTTCTCATGATGTACTCTGCATATAAGTTAAATAAGCAGGGTGACAATATACAGCCTTGATGTACTCCTTTTCCTATTTGGAACCAGTCTATTTTTCCATGTCCAGTTCTAACTGTTGCTTCCTGACCTGCATACAGATTTCTCAAGAGGCAGGTTAGGCTTTATGTTTGGCTATATGGACCTTTGTAGGCAAAGTGATGTCTCTGTTTTTTTAACAGACTATCTGGGTTTGTCATAGCTTTTCTTCCAAGGTGCAAGTGTCTTTTAATTTCATAGCTGCAGTCACCATCTACAGTGATTTTGGAGCCCAAGAAGATAAGTCTATCACTGTTTTCATTTTATCCCCATCTATTTGCCATGAAGTCATGGGACCAATACCATGATCTTAGTGTTTTGAATGTTGAGTTTTAAGCCAGCTTTTTCATTCTTTTCTTTAACCTTCCTCAAGAGGCTCGTTAGTTTCTTTGCTTTCTGCCATTAGGGTGGTGTCATCTGCATGTCTGAGGTTATTGATATTTCTCCTGGCAATCTTGATTCCATCTTGTGCTTCATTCAGCCCAGCATTTCTCATGATGTACTCTGCATATAAGTTAAATAAGCAGGGTGACAATATACAGCCTTGATGTACTCCTTTCCTTAGTTTGAACCAGTCCATTGTTCCATGGCTGGTTCTAACTGTTGCTTCTTGACCTGCATACAGGTTTCTCAGGAGGCAGGTAAGGTGGTCTGGTATTCCCATTTCTTTAAGAATACTCCACAGTTTGTTGTGATCCACAGAGTCAAAGGCTTTAGCCCAGTCAATGAAGGCAAAAGATGATGTTTTCCTGGCATCCCTTTGCTTTTTCTATGATCCAACAGATGTTGGCAATCTGATCTCCGGTTTCTCTGCCTTTTCTAAATCCAGCTTGTACATCTTCAAGTTCTCAGTTCACATATTGTTGAGCATTACCTTGCTAGCATGTGAAACAAGCACAGTTGTGCAGTAGTTTGAACATTCTTTGGCAGGGCCCTTCTTTGGGACTGGAATTAAAACTGACCTTTCCCTGTCCTATGGCCACTGCTGAGTTTTCCAAATTTGCTGGCATATTGAGTGCAGTGCTTTAACAGCATAATCTTTTAGGATTTTAAATAGCTCTGCTGGAATCCTATCACCTCCACTGGCTTTGTTTGTAGTGATGCTTCCTGAGGCCTGCTTGACTTCATACTCCAGGATGTCCGGCTGTAGGTGAGTAATCACGCCAGTGTGGTTATCTGGGTCATTAAGATCTTTTTTTTTGTACACTTCTTCTATGTATTCTTGCCACCTCTTCTTAGTATCATCTGCTTCTGTTAGGCCCATACCTTTTCTGTCCTTTATTGTGTCCATCTTTGCATGAAATGTTCCCTTGGTATCTCTAATATTCTTGAAGAGATTGCTAGTCTTTTCCATTCTATTGCTTTCCTCTGTTTCTTTTCATTGTTCACTTATCATGACCAATATGACAGTTCTATTTACTAAGTGAGGAAGACAGTGCAGTGAATCCTATGATTAGAATGTAGGTTGTTATGCTATCTCTATATCTTGGCATATGGAAATGTTTATGAACCCACCCATCTAGCAGTTTCAGACTATAAAATTACTTTTCAGTTGCCCAAAATAATGATATTTTACAAGGAAATACTACTTGGAAGAAAACAGTAGTTCCTACAGCCAAATAGAAAGGATTTTATATCATTCTATTCAGCAGTGCTTCTCAAACTTTAATGAGTCCATGTAGCTATGAGTACCTATGTACCCAGGAGTACCTATGAGTCTCCTAGAGATTTGTTAAAATGCTCATTTTGATTCAGTTGTGAGAGAGTCTGAAAGTCTACGTTTCTAACAAGCTCCCAGGTAATGCTGCACTGCTGGCAGAGACCAGACTTTCAGTAGGAAGGCGACACATGCCAATTTTACTCCCTTCCCTATTTCAGAAGCAAGGTATTAATTGTAACTGAATTTGTTTTATTTACAATATTACAAACAAAACTTCTTCAAAGTACCCCACAGCCCCCAACCTGCACAGATGAGTAGCCAATCATGACAGTTAGGTGCATGTTTCTCTTACCTCCACAGAGCGCTCCTTACTGTTGGCATGCAGCAAGAAGTCTTTGTCTTTTGTGGGGCTCAGGTTTACCATTAACTTCCGATGACTACTACCACCATCTTGCAATTAAAAAACACAAATTATAAAGTTAAGAATTGTAACTCATTTTAATTTAAATGAATTTAACACCCAGGAAAAGAGTCCAAGATGTAAAATGACTATTTCATTCACCAACACATCTATTAGAAATATTTGTACCCAGATAAAACTAAAGAGTCATTGGACAGTAAGGTGTAATTTAAGTCCCCTTAGGAGAGAGGTTAGTTTTCTTATATGCTTTCTAATAGTAGAATTGAGACTCTAATGGGTATTGCTCTCAGTGTCAGCTTCCCTGTCTGCATAGAAAGCCACTGATAGTTGTCCCAATATCTAATTCCTCTTTTGTGTAATAAAAGAATGTTTCCAAGCCTGCCTTATGTAGCAACATGTCTTAGTTCTGACCAACATAAGGTGAATGTTAAGTGTCAGGTACAACTTCCAGGTTGTGTTCTTAAAGGAAATAAAACTCGTAGTTTGTCTTCCTCTGTTCTTCTGATAAGATATGTCATGGTGGCAAGAAATCTTAAATTATGTAGATGCTACAGAGCCACAAAGATGAAAGGAGCTCAGTCCCTGGGCAACCTGTTGAACTGCCACTATGCTCTAGCTAAAACAGAAATAAAATTTTGTGTAACTTGCTGCTGCTGCTGCTAAGTCACTTCAGTTGTGTCTGACTCTGTGCAACCCCACAGATGGCAGCCCACCAGGCTCCCCTGTCCCTGTGATTCTCCAGGCAAGAACACTTGAGTGGGTTGCCATTTCCTTCTCCAATGCATGAAAGTGAAAAGTGAAAGTGAAGTCACTTAGTAAGACACTGTTATTCTGAATCTCTGTTAAATGCAGCCAATTTATCCTAATTATTAAACTGCAAAATGGATGAGATGGAATAAGTCCTTTTAAAATCTAAAATCCAATATTTTTACCATGAATTGGGTAGGAGAGAACCTTCTGAGACACCTTCCTTTTCCATGGAACATGTTTGGATTTGTCTTTACCTTAAATTTAAGAATTCAAGCCCCAGAGCTACCCAGCCTCCCAAATTACCTGTTTCACTTGAGGGGAATTGGGATTCATAGTAACGGAGTAACACCTTGTCTGAAAGAGAATGCATAAAATCCCTTTAGTGAGATACAATTTTATCAAATGATTTCAGTTTCAACATATATAACATCAGAAAATATCCTCTTATTATGTATCAATAAAAGCAAAACTTCTGTGGCTTTGAGAAAGGTCTCAAAAATGTATAAATATACTCTGAGGATTTCTCCAACAATGTTGGTATTAAAATATTTAAAATGTTGTTCATAGCATTGGTATACTCTTTTGCTAGAATTATACTCTAGTGGTATTGATAAAACTGGAAAGACCTAGTAGATATTCATAATTTAATGACAGTAAATATGTGTGATACTTCCTTCTGTATTTCACAACAGATATGACTTCTCAATATCGTCATTCTTCCTTGATGAACCCTGAATAAGCTTCTGAATCCTCCCCAATACAGTGATATTCAAGCATCTATTGCCAGTGCATTGGAGTTAGCACATAGCATGAAATCTATTAGCCATATCTGAGTTAATCTATTGTTTACAGTTTGTTAAATTTATTAATTTTTACTTTACTAGTCATCATTATATCATTATAGACAAAAGGAAACGGTCTACCTTTCTCTTGGCCGTTTATCCAGTCCTCAACATAGATCTCATAGCTTCCATCCTCAAAAACAAAACTAATGAACTGATCGTTGTATGTACTCAGAGAAGCAGAATGTTCTGTAACAAGTAAAAATCTTGTCATTAAGAATTTAAAGACTCGTTTCCATGAAAAATATTTTGGAAATTAAGAAAGCTTCTAAATGTGTGTTTTTTTGTTTGTCTTTGCAATTTAAGTTGTACTTTGTATATAACTGTTGAATAGATGAAAGTCTCAGGCACAAACTTAACATAGCTCAAAGGTTAAGCTATGTTATGGGATCATAAGATGCTAACCTCCTGCATGAAGGAAATCAAAGATGCTAGCCTCCTGTATGAAGGCCATGGGAGGTCATATTAGTGTGCTTAGGGGAGGGTTTGATGGGGAGAAAGAAACTGGAAAAGTGATAGACATTGCCCAAAGAAAACTCTGCTTCTTAATTTCACATGACCTAGGGAACTGTGGGTAACGGGGGACTGTATTTTGATAGACATGTATAAGATTTTGTATTTTGATAGACATGGATAGACATCTGTAAAAATGGAGTTACTTGGAGACTTTCAACAGTCCTGGAGGATGCAAGTGTGAGCCTCATTTTGTCTTCTGGCCAAAAAACTGCAACACTTAAATCAGTACTCTCAATTTTTAAAATATATCAGCACACACAGAAAATGATATTTCTGCAGCATGCTGGGGTAAACTGGGTCAGATTTAGAGACTACATATATAGGCCCTAGATNAGATTTTGTATTTTGATAGACATGGATAGACATCTGTAAAAATGGAGTTACTTGGAGATTTTCAACAGTCCTGGAGGATGCAAGTGTGAGCCTCATTTTGTCTTCTGGCCAAAAAACTGCAACACTTAAATCAGTACTCTCAATTTTTAAAATATATCAGCACACACAGAAAATGATATTTCTGCAGCATGCTGGGGTAAACTGGGTCAGATTTAGAGACTACATATATAGGCCCTAGATGAAAAAAAATTATATTTTATTTATTTATAGTGTAGAATTATGCTAAAGAAAATAATATATATAACATTAAGAACTTTAAGTATTGAATTTATTTGCACATGTGTGATATAATTTAAAACAATCAACAATTATTTAAAATTTTTGAGATGAAATTATATTTGAAAATATAATAGCTCTTCCTTTTCTTTCACTGTCAAAATGTTGAAATTTGGAGAGATAATGTGTCCCCCCCCCCCAAAAGGATAATATATTTATCTCAGGAATTATGTAGATGAGATTTCAGTCCATAGCAAGCATTTCAAAATAATAATATAGTTCTGACTATAGAATGCACAAGTACTGTTAGAGCAGATAACCTGTACTACTTTGGATACCACTTAAAAAGGATAGAAGTTTCTGATATACATGAAATCATAGAGTTGGGGCTGCTTCTTGGACTGGCACTTGCAAGGGTCCCATGTCCTACCTCCCTTCTCACCCTCACACACCCCTGTGACCAATCTTACCTTTGATACTTGGAAGGCCAGTTGCTGTAGTGTATTTCTGGACCATCGTATTACCCAAGGTGAAGCCCTGGTCCACAGACCGTCCAAAGTGTTTCATCTGCTCACAGGCAAATAGTGCCACATGCTCTTTGACTTTCTCAGCTGCAGGACAGGGGTGGGGATAGGAGTGGACTGTCAGTCCTCACTCAGTGCAGACCATCACCCCTTTGAGGACTTCCAGTCAAGGCTGCTTGCTCACAGTGATGACTGACCCCAGGGCTTTGGTCATGCTATGCTCTGAAGGAATCAATACTTTCTACATACTTATATCCCAGTAGGACACACTCACTGGAGTCCAGGCTGAAGAAAACTAGTCACTCGTGGTCTCAATACCCAAAAGGCAACCACTATTAACATTTTAGTTTACTTTCATTAAATGAAAGAGAAAACATTTTAAAATATTATAAAATATATTTATAATTTCGTATCCTCTATTTTTACTTAACATGATATAACCATTTCTTCCACACTATTCTGAAAATGACTAAAAAATAATTCCTCATCCTTACTCTTTTCCAGAAGGAATTTGGGTGAGGAAAGAAATTATGTATCTTGATGTGGTAAGTGAAGGCAAATTATCAGAAAGTGCATAGTTTCTCCTTACCTGTTGATGAATGCCTTTTGGTGGTTTCTTCCCTAAAGTAACAGACCTTTTTTTCTATTTTAAGGCCAGAGCGTAGCTGCATATAGTATATGTGACAAACTTCTTCAGCCTTCTGTTGGGATTCTAAGTAATTGAAAAAAATCGTGATACCATTTCATTCCATCCTTCTTTATCCTTTTACAAACCCTGAGTGTAGCAGATCAAGAAAGCAACCACAGTCCACAGTATCTTATCAGAAACCTTGGGGCCAGTTGTTTTCAAAATTCAGAGTTTTTTTAGATTTTAAGATTGTTGTGTAGAGTACATATTGTCTATAACTAGCACATTGAGCAGGGGCTAGGGAAACACACCTAGCAGGGACTAGGGGAACACCTCATAATAAAAAATTAATAACTTTATAGTGAAGCACAGGAAAATATACATCAAGTGAAGTAAATAAAGACTTCATGTTGGTTTAGGTCAGGATTTAACTGTTAATGAATTCAGGTCATATTTTGCTGTTAAATGAGTTATGAAAAGCTTTAGGTCTTTAGAAAAAATTTTGGTTTAAAAACTGGCATAAGAGAGTGTGGCTCTATATCCAACATATATCAATCTTTGCCTAGCCGGCAGGGAGCTCTTTGGTTATATGAAATCTATACTCCTTTCTACTTATCTAGAATCTATTTTTAAATAATTTTAGAGAGATGACTATTGTCTGTAAAGGTTATTAAGAATAACTGACCCATCCTGTCAAGGCTATGGTTTTTCCAGTGGTCGTGTATGGATGTAACAGTTGGACTGTGAAGAAAGCTGAGTGCTGAAGAATTGATGCTTTTGAACTGTGGTATTGGAGAAAACTCTCAAGAGTCCCTTGGACTGCAAGGAGATCCAACTAGTCCATTCTAAAGAAGACTGGTCCTGGGATTTCTTTGGAAGGAATGATGCTAAAGCTGAAACTCTAGTACTTTGGCCACTTCATGTGAAGAGCTGACTCACTGGAAAAGACTCTGATGCTGGGAGGGATTGGGGGCAGGAGGAGAAGGGGACGACAGAGGATGAGATGGCTGGATGGCATCACTGACTCGATGGATGTTGAGTCTGAGTGAACTCTGGGATTTGGTGATTGACAGGGAGGCCTGACGTGCTGCAGTTCATGGGGTCACAAAGAGTTGGACACAACTGAGTAACTGAACTGAACTGACCCAGGTCAGGGAGCTTTTTGACTATGTTTTCTTCTAGGAGTTTCATGGTTTCAGGTCTTAAGTTTTTAAGTCTTTAATTCATTGTGAGTTAATTTTTGTGAGTGGTATAGATAGGGGTTGTTTCATTTTTTACATGTTATAATCCAATTTTACCAGCACCATTTATTGAAAAGACTGTTTTTTTATTCCACTGAGTATTCTTGATTTCCTTGTCAAATATTAGTGTGTCTACAGTGGGCCAAGCACTGTGTATAATTTTCATTTAAACCTTCACAAATAATATTACAGGTAGGTATTCATTTCATTTTACAAATGATGATTTGAAGTTCTTAGCAGTCATGACATTTGCCAAAGTTCTGGTGAGAAGTTGTGACTCAAGTGTGTCTAATATCAAAGCTATACTTCCATCTACTCCATCTAAGAATATTCTATATTGCAATTTTAGAGACTAACAAAACACAAACTGAGATTAAATCAGTTGAAGTAAAAAAAAATCAGTTATTCATTAATTCTTATTTAATTTATCCAAATAAAAATTAAAATTTCAAATAAAAATTAAATTTGCCACTTGAAAATCATTTTTTAAAAAGCCTTTAAAAGTCAAATAGAAAAGAAAGTGATAACACCTAGGTGATAAGATCTCTATCTTCAACTTTATAGCCAATGAATTATCAAGAAATTTATACAATATAGCCAAATTCAATAATTCACAATAATTCAGAAAATGAAAATAATTACTTGTGATTTTCAGATACATTCTATGATCTTTTTTTAAATTCTGTAGATTTGCCTTCCTAATATGATTAACAAAATTAAGTGGAATAAACTTTTGTTAGTTACTGATTTGACTTTTCTATATCTTGCCTCCAATTCAGATGAGCATCTACCTTCAGGTGTCTTCAACTGTTTGAACAGGGTAAGGCCATTTAATCATATTCATTTGCCCTGGAAATTCCTAATATTCCTTTATAACTTTAGATATGTCAACTGTGGTATCTTACATGTATTTAATGCAAAGATAATTTATAAAGCTGTGCCAGAGTCAACCGTGAACTTGGCCTCCTGACAATAATTTAATACAATATGTTATTAATTGTATGTTTTGTGCTGATCTTAGCCTGTTAATAATAACCAATATTGTATTTGGACTGGCCCTTAATGTTCTTATGATGATTGCAAAATGCCCTTCAGCAATAACCATCAGGAAATTGAAGAAATAAATGTTAATTAATTTATTTGTTGTTGTTGTTTAGTCACTCAGTTGTGTCTGACTCTTTGTAACCCCATGGACTGCAGCACACCAGGCTTCCCTGTCCTTCACCATCTCCTAGAGTTTGCTCAAACTCAAGTCCATTGAGTCGGTGATGCCATTCAACCATCTCATCCTCTGTTGTCCCCTTTTCCTCCTGCCTACAATCAGGGCCTTTTTTAGTGAGTCAGTTCTTCACATCAGGTGGCCAAAATATTGGAGTGTCAGCTTCAGCAGCAGTCCTTCCAATGAATATTCAGAGTTGATTTCCTTTAGGATTGACCGTTTGATCTCCTTGCAGTCGAAGGGACTGTCAAGAGTCTCCTCCAACGTCACAGTTTAAAAGCATCAATTCTTTGGCACACTCAGCCCTCTTTATGGTCTAACTCTCACATCCATACATGACTATTGGAAAAACCCATAGCTTTGACTATAATTATAGGATTTGGAAATTACACTGCATATCTGGGACCACAAAGAGAGGTCACAGGTAGAGAGAGTGCATGGGCCTGAGGTTCTGCTTTTTATTGGGATTGAGTGTGTGATCCTAGGATAGTGAGAGCTCACTGTTTATTGGTGAATTTAAAATATATGAGCAGGAATTTAAAGCATGGTATAGTGAATAGTGAAGTCGCACAGTCGTGTCCGACTCTTTGTGACCCCATGGACTGTAGCCTACCAGGCTTCTCCATCCATGGGATTCTCCAGGCAAGAATACTGGAGTGGGTTACCATTTCCTTCTCCAGGGGATCTTCCTGACCCAGGGATCAAACCCAGGTCTCCTGCATTGGAGGCAGACACTTTAACCTCTGAGCCACGAGGGAAGCCCCTTAAAGCATGGTAAGAGTAGGGGAAAAAAAAGCAAGTAGTCCAAATGGTCAGTTATGGAAATCAACCAAGATCTTCTTATCTTTATCTAGTTTTGTGACTGGCTGTGTATATTTGGGCTTCTCTGGTAGCACAGTTGGTCAAGAATCTGCCTGCAATGCAGGAGACCCCGGGTTGATTCCTGGGTCAGAAAGATCCACTGGGGAAGGGATAGGCTACCCAAACCAGTATTGTTGGGCTTCCCTTATGGCTCAGCTGATAAAGAATCTGCCTGCAATGTGGGAGACCTGGGTTTGATCCCTGGGTTGGGAAGATCCAACAGAAAAGGGAAAGGCTACCCACTCCAGTATTCTGGCCTGGAGAATTCCATAGATTATATGTGTGTTTATTTGAGATGATTTTGAAGTAGATGCCTCAGCAATCAAAGCTTAAGTCAGGCACTTGCATTACAAAATAGAAAAGCAAAATCCAACTGTCATGGCTTACACTATATTGTATCACATTGTCTTTTCCGAGTTAGGGCTTCCCTGGTGGCTCAGAGGTTAAAGCGTCTGCCTGCAATGCACGAGACCTGGGTTAAATCCCTGGGTCGGGAAGATCCCCTGGAGAAGGAAATGGCAACCCACTCCAATATTCTTGCCTGGAGAATCACATGGACAGAGGAGCCTGGTGGGCTACAGTCCGTGGGGTTGCAAAGAGTCGGACACGACTGAGGGACTTCACTTTCACTTTCTGAGTTAAAAGGCATAAGATGATACTCTAAATATGTTCATTCCTTATAAGCTTATCTTAATGTGTAGCATCCCATAGGGACATGCCAGGTATGTCCAATATTGGAAGTGGACTCTGTGGGGAGTAGGATATGGGTCTTGGGCAGTTAGAAGTGAAGGTCATAGTACTGAGGAAATATTGTGGATGTGGAAGAGGATTAGGGGCTGAAGATAGTAATGTAGCAAGTAGCATCTAGTGAGACAAAATCTGGATATAATTCCTTGGGAGCTGACTGTGTTTGAAGTATTTAGAATACTTTCAGTTTAGTTCAGTTGCTCAGTCGTGTCCAACTCTTTGTGACCCCATGAATC
>SJYW01028442.1:0-16676 GCA_006410735.1 Raphicerus campestris | reverse complement strand
CATACTATCTCCCACAGAAATGTTGGTATTACTTTTCATGATTTTGTAGGTCTAGAGAATAAAGCTATTGGATTAAAAAAATAAAATAAAATAAAATAAATAAAGGAATCCAGCCACAGAAGTTCTATGATAGCATAGCCTTTTAATGTAGGGAGCATGTCTTGAACATCAGGAGACTAATTTTTCACTTGGCCACAATCTCTTAATAGCTTTTGCTCTTACTTTTAGGTCATTGGAACTGTTTTTTGCCACCAGCCAGAACAACAGAGGTGAACACTTGGTGGAGGGCAAATCCCCACGCCTGTGTCGCAAATTCTCTTCCCCACCTCCACTGGCAGTGTCCAGGACATCCTCCCCAGTGAGGGCCAGAAAGCTGTCCTTGACTTCGCCCTTGAATTCAAGGTTNACTTGGTGGAGGGCAAATCCCCACGCCTGTGTCGCAAATTCTCTTCCCCACCTCCACTGGCAGTGTCCAGGACATCCTCCCCAGTGAGGGCCAGAAAGCTGTCCTTGACTTCGCCCTTGAATTCAAGGTTAGGCGCACTGGATCTGACCACCTCCTCGGCGTCCAGCAGCCCCACCACCACCCACAGCCCAGCTGCGTCCCCACCGCCTCACACTGGTAAAGTGCCGTTGGATCTGAGCAGAGGCCTTTCTTCTCCAGAACAAAGCCCAGTATCTGTAGAGGAGTCTGTCGATAACCCCCGCGTGGATCTGTGTAACAAGCTAAAACGAAGTATTCAGAGAGGTATTATCCTGCTACCACACCCTGTGTTTGCTGGCCCCACCGTTCCTTCTGGAACCCTAGTTCCCTTTCTTTACAACTTTCCTACTTTTGCATAGAAAGCAGAGTGAGTGCAATGGCTAGTTAGAAAGTCCTGAAAGTCTCCAGCTTTTGTGGAAAGCGGGCAGGGTTAGCTGCCTTCTGTAGTAAAAGGCCAATTGTAGTCAGTTGTCTGTGGAAAGATGGTATCATCTAGATGTTTATCACTGGAAGGTTCTTAGTGGAATTTGATTAAGGCTGGTTGGCTAAAGAGCATAGCCCAAAGTTTGGCATAGAGGCAAGTTGCAGGCACCCTCATCCATGACCTTGAGCCCCAGAGCCTTCTCCTCCTCCAGTGTCCATCTTAAGCACCTGTACTGCTTCCGGCCTTTCCTTGCTTAGGATGACAACCTAGCCTGGAAGCATTAAGATGACTTCTTGAGTTTAGTTTCCAAGGCAACACTCCATATTACGGCAGAGATATAGGGAAAAAATAAAGTCTTAGACAGTGTTCATTGTCCATGACACAACCAAAGTGGTTTTTAGAAATGTGAATTAGATCATCTGGTTTCCTGATTATATTCTCTAAAGACTTCCCATCATACTTAGAATAAAGTGCAATCTTCTTCCCAAGGCCTTCAGATCCTATGAGATTTGGATGCTGTCTCTCCAATCTGTGCTCCTGCCATGCTTCTTCATCTTCTAGGCTACAGTCACACTGATTTCCTTTCTGTGTCTCAAAAACTCCCGGGTCATTGCTGCCTCGGGACCTTTGCACTTGTTTATATCCCTGCCTGGGCAGTCTTTTCTGCCTGGGCAGTCTTTTCCTACAGAAGCTCATGAGATCAACAGTCTTGTCTGTCTTGTTCACTTCTGTACTGTCAGGGCGTTGGCCAGTGCCTCACAGACTGTAAATTTTTGTTAAATGAATAAATCAAGCAAAACACTCAGGGGACTAATTAGGGATTGCTGTGATACATCTCCATACCCCTCTCAGCTTGGTACAGCGTAAGGGTTGGAGGAAATGAGCCTAGCCTTGTTCTTTTACAATCCAGTGTTTCTGTGATGAACAGAATTTAACAGCCAAATTAGCAAACAGCTTCTTTGTAAACTACACAGTGACTTATTTGTTTGCTGATAACATAATAAAAAATTGGGCGATAAGTCAGGCAAATTGTCCAAATTTTAAGGAGGATTACTGAGATGGAAGCATAGACTCCTGCTTTCTACCTGCTTGAAGCTTCTATGCAGTTTCTAGCTCAGATCGTTTAAATCAGCTTTCTGAAAGTGCTTCGTGGAATTTTAATGGTTGTCAAGATCAAAAGTAGCACCCTTTTAAACAAGGAATTCTTTAAGTTGACACATAGCAACTAAGGAGGATAAAAGGGGAAAGATAATTAAAAAGTCATTCGAACAACAAGCTGCAGCAGAATCATGATGGATTTTTCTTGGGAATAGTGAGGCAGTGCACAGGCTGACAAGTGCATCCGGGGTTTGATCCAGACCAGTGCTTGGGAGTCTCTGTGGAGGGAGTGACTTTGGGAGACTTAGTTCAAATCTCCTCTCTGGGTCAGAGTAGCCTGGGAAGTACCACAACTTCCCAGAATATAGACAGTTCTTCTCCTCTGTTATTGGGTTGTATTAAATGAGAGAGGAGGAATCTGGAGGTTAGTCTGGATTTTCATGTCATTTTGAGTTAGGAGAGCTTTAGGAATAGCATTTCAGCATCAGACATTGGTAGCTCCAAGACTGTTTGGAATGCCCCTGAGGCTGGGATCGGAACAGGGTAAGGTTGTTCAGGAGTCATTGTGACCTCCTTCTCCGTACGTTGCTGTGCTACAAGACCCACCGTGGTAAATAAGATGGTGCCCTGGCCCCTTATATGTAGTTCTCTGGAGAAGGTAAGCAAATACAGGTGGTTCAAGAGGTATAGATGGAGTGCTCAGGAAGGTGAAAAGCAGGGGAGATCATGTTTGGTTGAGCAGAACCTGCAGGTGTCATTGACGTCAGCCAAGAAGAATGGACAAGTGGGCTGCACGGAAGAACAGGCAAACTCATGGCCAAGGGGCATCTATGAGCAAAGGGCTGGTGGTAACCTCCCGTGGTGAAAGCCATTTCTGAGAGCAGGAGTGGTCACAGCTTGTGAAGTGACAGCTTTTGTCCCGTTTGGACACCATGTGAAACTCTATAGAGTAGACCCTGTTACTAGTCTTCCTGCTTTCTAGTATCTAGCAACTATTTACAAATCTCCTAAAAATTTCTCCTTTCTCTCCTCCTTCTTCTTTTTGGCCATCTTAGCCATTAAGTGTACAGATCAGTAGTGTTAAATATCAATATATTCACCTTATTGTACAATACACAGAGCTTTTTCATCTTGCAAAACTGAAACTCTATGCCCATTGAACAACTCCCCATTTCTCCCTCCCGCCAGCCCGTGGCAGCCACCGTCTCGTTTTTGTTTCTATGAGTCTGATTACTTTTTTATTGTATATAAGTAAAACCACACAGTATTTGCCTTTCTGTGACTGGCTTTCTCATGTAGCATAATGTCCCAGGGTTCATCTTTGTTGTAACACGTGCCAGGGTTTTCTCCTTATTCAAAGCTGAATAGTATTCCTTTGTATGTGTATTCCATATTTTCTTTATGCATTCCTCTCTTGATGGACTTTTGGGTTGTCTCCCTCTCTTGGCTCTTGTGAGTAATACTGCAGTATACATGTGTATGCAGATTCTCTTCAAGACCCTGCTTTCGGTTCTTTTGCATATATACCCAGAAGTGAGATTGCTAGATCATATGGTAATTCTGTTTCTAATTTTTTGAGGAAATTTTTGTTTTTGAGAGTGCTGACACCATTTACCATTCCCATCAACAGAGTATGGGGTTCCAGTGTCTCTGTGNCCTATATACAGAGGAAATCCAGGGGATTCAATCACAGATTTAGACCAGTCTGACTGCACAGATGAAATTGCCAGCAAGAAAAATAACAGTAAAGGTAGTAAGATTAACCCCAAATTTCAAAGTTCTAAAAATCCCCATATTAAAGAGACATGCATATAAATCAACTCTAAGAAAAAAAAAAACTGCAAAAAAGCATAAGCTTGTGAAAGCTGCACAATATGTTACTGAACAACTGATGTGCCGCTGAAGAAATCAAAGAAGACAGAGAAAGCACCCGGGAGCAGATGGAAATGGAAACAACCTATGCTACTCAGCAAAGATACTTTTAAGAGGAAAGTTTATTGCAATACAAGCTTACCTAGGGAAACAATTAAAAAAATCTCAAATAAACAACTTATCTTTACACCTATAAGAACTAGAAAAGGAAGAACAAGGAAAATCCAAAGCTCGCAGGAGAAAAGATATAATAAAGATCAGAGCAGAGATAAATGAACTAGTGACTTAAAAAAACAATAGAAAAGGTTAAACAAAAATAATAGAAAAGATTAAACAAAAATAATAGAAAAGATTAAACTAAGAGCTGGTTCTTTGAAATCTTTTCAAAATTGATAAACCTTTAGCCAGGATCATCAAGAAAAAAAGAGAGAGGGCACAAATAATAAAATCAGAGGGGAGAAAGTAAAACTACAGTCAACACCACAGAAATACAGAGGATCATTAGAGACTACTATGAACAGTCACAGGCTTATAAAATGGACAACCTAGAAGAAATGGACAAATTCTTAGAAATGTATAATCTAACAAACTAGTGAACATAACAACAAAAAAAATAAACAGACTCACAGATATAGCAGATGACAAACTGGTGGTTACCAGTGCCGGGAGGGAACAGGGGAGGGACAAAATGAGAGCAGGGGGTTAAGAAGTACAAGCTGTTGTGTATAAAATAAGAAAGTTGCAAGAATATACTGCATAATGCATGAAATATAGCCAGTATTTTATAAGAACTATGAATGGAGTGAAACTTAAAACATTCTGAGTCACTATGCTGTGCATCTGTAACTCACACGATATCATACATCAAACACACTGCAGTGAAAAAAGATTAAAAAAAGAAGACAATAAACATACCTGATTGTGGGGTCCAGAGGAAAAGAAACTAATTGTAAGTCAAGAGGTTAGAAGAACTTCAGGAGGAGGTATGAAGGGCTAAATAATGCTGCTTCTTACTCCTACTCAAGATATCATTTTAATTTCTGGAATTTGTGAATGTTTCCTTATATAACAAAAGTGACTTTGCACAGGTGATTAAGTTAAGGACCTTGAGACGGAGAGATGGTCCTGAATTATTCAGGTGGACCAGGTATAAGCATGAAGATCCTTCTAAGAGGAGGTGGTAGTATTAGAGTCAGAGAGAGAAGATGAAAGGATGGGAGCAGAGGCCAGAGAGAACGGGAGATGCTCCACTTCTGCCACTGAAGATAGACGGAGGAGGCCTTGAATGGAGGCATTCAGGCATCCTCTAGAAGCTGGAAAAGGCTGGAAAAGGAGCTCTCCCCTACAGGCTCCAGAAGGAATGAGGTCCTGCTGACATCTGCAGTGTAGCCCTGTGAGACCCATGTTTGACCTCTGACCTCTAGAACTACAGGATGATACATTTATGTGGTAATTTGTTGTAGCAGTCATAGGAAACTAATATAGGGGTAATACTCAGCTAAGCTAAAAAGGAAAGTAGGAGTTATTAAAGAAGAGATTAAAACATTCTGAGGCAGAAGAAGCCATGTGCCCATAGGGAAGCATGGCATCCTCCACATGTTCCGATAGACTGATCTGCACACTTTGTTCTTATTAAGTTTATTTTATTGAAGCATAGGGGCTTCCCTGATGACTCAGTGGTAAAGAATCTGCCTGGAATGCAGGAGAACTGGGTTTGATTCCTGGATCAGGGAGATCCACTGAGGAGGGAATGGCNGAAGTGAAAGAAAAATCTGTTCCTTTCTACATGATATACTAAGTACGTGTTATAGTTCTAAAGGCCCTCAGTCAAGTTGTCCCTTACCCATAATAATTAATTCTTAGACGTTTACTTACACATGCATTATTCCACAGTGGTCACCACGTTCCCTGGTTCTGGTCTTCCAAGCCCAGAGAGCATGTGATGATCCAGTGCCACATCATAACATCTGTTTGGCCTACTGTCTCACATAGAGGTGTGATTACTGGCAGGAATCAGTGGCTTTTCCCCAAGAGTATTGAGGTGGAAAAAGTTTAGAACTGGGGAGCCAAGATAAATGAGAAAGAACCAAATCAAGCTCCCAGGGCAAGACGCTAACAGACTGCCAGAGGTGTGAATGTTGTGGGCACAGCTAGTGGCACCTGGAGACCTTGTTATGTGGCTGCTCAGTTCATTTCTAACCAGGGCCCAGCAGATGGCGAGGGCCCATGGATAAAGGCAAGGCAGAAATATTAGGAGCTTTCTCACATTAGAGAAAAACCAAAGTTGAGGGCTTAATGCTTCTGTATCTCCACTGGATTTCCCCCAAACAAATGACTTGCAGTTAAAGTTTCAGGGGCCAGTTTATTCACACGGCTTGTGGGGTAGAGATAGGATTTTGTGGTTCTCCAGTCAAGGTTAACTGCAGAGCTCATCTCGCTGTGCAGGTGGGGTTGTTCAGGATTGTGTCTAGCCTGTGAGAACCTACCTCAGCTCCAGAGATGTCCCGTCCTCTGCCCAGTGTCCAGCGTGTTGCAGTCATGACTACCCACTGACACCCCCCCCCTTAGCTCTCATTTTTACTGTAATTGCCCCCCAACAACCCTTCCCTTGCATGCGTGCTAGGTCACTTCAGTTGTGTCCAACTCTTTGTGACTCTATGTATCACACCCCACCAGGCTCCTCTGTCCATGGGATTCTCCAGGCAAGAAAGCTGGAGTGGGCTGCTGTGCCCTCCTCCAGGGGATCTTCTTCCCCACCCAGTGATCAAACCTGCGTCTCTTACATCTCCTGCACTGGCAGGCAGGTTCTTTACCACTAGCGCCACCTGGGAAGGCCCATCATCCCCTTAAATACTTTGTTTCTGGCCACTTCTTTGCATCTTAATTTCTTTTCCCTTTCGGGTAGCTGTCTTCTGATGATTTTTACTGTATTTACTTCCCATATTGTTCTTCAGAGTATTAAAGATGTAACTCAGAGAGGCACGTGGTATGCTGGATCAAAAATCAAGTAGATAGAGAAACAGGCAATGAAGAAAAATTGTGGAACAAACAAATACCGTGTGGTTCTCTCCAGTTCCTGGAGTCATTCTGATTTTGGTTTTGAGTATCATCAATTACATGGTTCATACAGACAGCTAAGAATAGACTGGTCTGCAGGCACGTCTTTTCTTGCTCCTGAGACTTGAGAATAATTTATCCTGTAGATCCTCATAAAGGAAACANTTAAGGACCTTGAGACGGAGAGATGGTCCTGAATTATTCAGGTGGACCAGGTATAAGCATGAAGATCCTTCTAAGAGGAGGTGGTAGTATTAGAGTCAGAGAGAGAAGATGAAAGGATGGGAGCAGAGGTCAGAGAGAACGTGAGATGCTCCACTTCTGCCACTGAAGATAGACGGAGGAGGCCTTGAATGGAGGCATTCAGGCATCCTCTAGAAGCTGGAAAAGGCTGGAAAAGGAGCTCTCCCCTACAGGCTCCAGAAGGAATGAGGTCCTGCTGACATCTGCAGTGTAGCCCTGTGAGACCCATGTTTGACCTCTGACCTCTAGAACTACAGGATGATACATTTATGTGGTAATTTGTTGTAGCAGTCATAGGAAACTAATATAGGAGTAATACTCAGCTAAGCTAAAAAGGAAAGTAGGAGTTATTAAAGAAGAGATTAAAACATTCTGAGGCAGAAGAAGCCATGTGCCCACAGGGGAGCATGGCATCCTCCACATGTTCCGATAGACTGATCTGCACACTTTGTTCTTATTAAGTTTATTTTATTGAAGCATAGGGGCTTCCCTGATGACTCAGTGGTAAAGAATCTGCCTGGAATGCAGGAGAACTGGGTTTGATTCCTGGATCAGGGAGATCCACTGAGGAGGGAATGGCAACCCACTCCAGTACTCTTGCCTGGAAAATCACATGGACAGAGGAGCCTGACAGTCTACAGTCCATAGGTTTGCAAAGACTTAGACACAACTGGAGGCTTCTCTGGTGGCTCAGAGGTTAAAGCATCTGCCTGCAATGTGGGAGACACGGGTTCGATCCCTGGGTCAGGAAAATCCCCTGGAGAAGGAAATGGCAATCCACTCCAGTACCCTTGCCTGGAGAATCCCATGGAGGGAGGAGCCTGGTGGGCTACAGTTCATGGGGTTGCAAAGAGCAGGACACAACTGAAAGACTTCACTCATAGACACAACTGACTGACTAATATACACACTGAAGTATCAGTTCAGTTCAGTCTCTCAGTCATGTCCGACTCCTTGTGATCCCACGCACTGTAGCATGCCAGGCTTCCCTGTCCATCACCAACTCCTGGAGCTTGCTCAAACTCATGCACATTGAGTCAGTGATGCCATCCAACCATCTTATCCTCTGTTGTTGCCTTCTCTTCCTGCCTTCAATCTTTCCCAGCATCAGGGTCTTTTCCAATGAGTCAGTTCTGTTCATTAGGTGGCTGAAGTATTGGAGCTTCAGTTTCAGCATCAGTCCTTCCAATAAATATTTAAGACTGATTTCCTTTAGGATGGACTGGTTTGATCTCTTTGCAGTCCAAGGGACTCTCAAGAGTCTTCTCTTATACCACAGTTCAAAAGCATCAATTCTTCACCACTCAGCTTTCTTTATAGTCCACCTCTTACATCCATACAGGACTACTGGAAAAGCCACAGCTTTGACTAGACGGATCTTTGTTGGCAAGGTAATGTCTCTGCTTTTTAGCATGCTGTCTAGGTTGGTCATATCTTTTCTTCCAAGGAGCAAGTGTCTTTTAGCTACATGGTTGCAGTCACCATCTGCAGTGATTTTGGAGCCCAAGAAAATAATCTGTTTTACTGTTTCTGTTGTTTGCCTACCTATTTGCCATGAAATGATGGAACCAGCTGCCATAATCTTAGTTTTTTGAATTTTAGGTCAGCTTTTTCACTCTCCTCTTTCACTTTCATCAAGAAGCTCTTCAGTTCCTCTTCACTTTCTCCCGTAAGGGTGATGTCATATGCATATCTGAGGTTATTGATATTTCTCTTGGCAATCTTGATTCTAGTTTGTGCTTCATCCAGCCCAGAATTTTGCACGATGTACTTTGCATATAAGTTAAATAAGCAGGATGACATTATACAGTCTTGATATACTCCTTTCTCAATTTGAAACCAGTTCATTGTTCAATTTCTGATTCTAACTGTTGCTTCTTGACCTGCATACAGATTTCTCAGGAGGCAGTAAGATGGTGTGGTATTCTCATCTCTTTAGGAATTTTCCAGTTTGTTGTGATTCACACAGTCCAACGTTGTGTGTGATCCACACAAACAAACATTGAATCATAGTTGATTTATAATGTGTTAAGTTCTGCTGTACAGGAAAGTGATTCACATTATATAAAATTCTTTTCCTTCGTGATTTATTGTAGGATATTGAATATAGTTCCCTACTGTGTGTTAGGACCTTGTTGTTTATATATTTTATAAATAACAGTTTGCATCTGTTAATCTCAGACTCTCAGTCCTTCCCTCTCCCACCTCTTCTCCTCTTGGCAACTACAGGTCTGTTCTCTATGTCTGTGAGCTGGTTTCTGTTTCATTTGTGTCATATCTTAGGTTCCACATGTAAGTGATATCATATGGTATTTGTTTTTCTCTTTCTGGAGAGAGATTTACTTCACTTAGTGTGATTATCTCTCCTATCCATGTTGCTATAAATGACATTATTTCATTTTTTTTTTTTATGGCTGAGTACTAGTCTATTGTGTATACCAATGTATTTCATTCTTCTTTATGGTTGAGTGGTATTCCACTGTGTATACCACTTTTTTGTCCATTTATCTGTCAATGGACATTTTGCTTGTTTCCATATCTTGGTTATTGTGAATAGCTCTGCTCTGAAAATAGAGCTCCATGTATTTTTTTGAATTAGCATTTTGTCTAGATACATGCCCAGGAAGGGGGTTACTGGATCATATGGCAACTCTATTTTTAGTTTTTTTTTTTGGGGGGGTAACTTCTATACTATTTTCCATAGTAGCTACACCAGTTTACATTCCCACCAACAGTGTAGGAGGGCTCCCTTTTCTCCACACCCTTTTTAACATTCGTTATTTGTAACATCTGCATACTTTCGACTTTTAATTTTCTGAGTTTTTCCATCAATTCATGAACACTGTGTATTTTTAAAGTCTTTGAATGTCATCTTTGGACGCCAGTCCACATTTGGTGATCTCCTTCAATATATGTATCAAAATTATCTTATTTCAAGTTTTTAATTTAGATCAACTTCATATCGGTACCCATCGAAAGCATAACCAGTTTTTGTAAAATATAAGCATTTTTCTGTACTTGAAGCTGTAAATTTTGTTAGAATGTGTACCGTTTATTCCATATACACCAAGTGAGTTTAGTAGGACTCTCTGCATACAGCAGACACTGAATAAAAACCACATATGTGAAGTTTGCTCCTCATTCTCTTTTAAAAACAGCAACACAACCCCAAAGTGACTCCCAACCATTGATAATGTGACTATAAAGGTGGATCACAATATGATGACCATAATAATGGGTATCCATGGCTACTTAATAGTATGTGAAAGTCAATTCCATGAGACTGCACACAGATCCTGAAATAGACATCATCATGATAAAACACATTTTATAACTTCACAGTTCTGGGCAAATGCATGTTCTGCAATGGGAAAGTTATTTATCAACAAATAATAACACTGAACAATAAAAAAGATACAGCTTTCCTTTGGAGAGGTTTCAGCTTTACCATGATGCTGACTCAAATAGCATTTATGTCTATAATGCTGAAAGATTCTGAAGAGAACTAAAATCATTCTTGTTGCCCCTTAGGAATCTTTGAATAGCTCACATCTGGTTTTAGTTTATATATGTTCAGTGGGCCAGTGTCTCCTGCTGGAACAGATGCTGACCTGCCTCCCAGGACCCTTACCCTACCTTGAGTTCACTTGCCTGTGGACTGCTTCCCACTTACACTCTCTGCCCTGGCTTTTTCCTGGTAGCACGTGCACTTGCTGGGTTGCACATGGGTATAACCTAGGAGTGTGGAATTAATCAAACTGTTGGAGGGCAGCTCTCAGATTGGAATCAATGTATAAATGCCCTGCTTTTCCACCTTCCCAGGGGCAGTACTGAAGTGACTTCCAAAGTCTCTCAAAACGTTCCAAGCTGGATGAAAACTCACTTGTCCCCAGCTCATCAGCACACTCTTTATTGGCAATTCCCTTTTCTCTGTCTTACTTTTCTCATGAATTATGCACGTTCCAGGATCCCCTCCCCCCAAAACTACCTGCACCCAATAAAGACACCACCAAAATTGACTGGAATCTATTTGACCAGCTAATTGGTATGAAATTAATATCAGCTTGTGCCACTTTTGATTCATTTGTTCAGCAAATTAATAAGGATCTATCAAGTAATAAACACAACAGTGAGTTCTGGGATTAAGAAACAGATGGTATTCTGATAGGGCTTCTTATTTAGTGGGAAAGAGGTGTAAGTGAACAGGCAATTTTAATATAGTCTAGGATATCCTGAGACTGTGGTAGTGTGAGTTCTGGTGGAGGAAGGGTACCAAATGCAAGGCAGAACAGAGATTTAAAGTAAGCACCCCAGAAGAGATGACAGGTTACCTCAAAAGGGCTGAACTGGTGATGGGGGTAAGCAGCCCAAACCGGAAGAAACATGCTTTAGATCAGAGTGGGGAGATCAAGGAACCACAGAAAGTTTGGTGATGGTTGGAGGGATGGTGGTGAGTGAGATAGGAAGTGATAAAATTCAGGAGAAAAGAGCAGAAAGAAGTCCTACATGCCACATTGAAATGTTTGAATTGTACCCTTAAATAAATGGAAAGTCACTGAAAGNGGTCAGCTTTTTCACTCTCCTCTTTCACTTTCATCAAGAAGCTCTTCAGTTCCTCTTCACTTTCTCCCGTAAGGGTGATGTCATATGCATATCTGAGGTTATTGATATTTCTCTTGGCAATCTTGATTCTAGTTTGTGCTTCATCCAGCCCAGAATTTTGCACGATGTACTTTGCATATAAGTTAAATAAGCAGGATGACATTATACAGTCTTGATATACTCCTTTCTCAATTTGAAACCAGTTCATTGTTCAATTTCTGATTCTAACTGTTGCTTCTTGACCTGCATACAGATTTCTCAGGAGGCAGTAAGATGGTGTGGTATTCTCATCTCTTTAGGAATTTTCCAGTTTGTTGTGATTCACACAGTCCAACGTTGTGTGTGATCCACACAAACAAACATTGAATCATAGTTGATTTATAATGTGTTAAGTTCTGCTGTACAGGAAAGTGATTCACATTATATAAAATTCTTTTCCTTCGTGATTTATTGTAGGATATTGAATATAGTTCCCTACTATGTGATAGGACCTTGTTGTTTATATATTTTATAAATAACAGTTTGCATCTGTTAATCTCAGACTCTCAGTCCTTCCCTCTCCCACCTCTTCTCCTCTTGGCAACTACAGGTCTGTTCTCTATGTCTGTGAGCTGGTTTCTGTTTCATTTGTGTCATATCTTAGGTTCCACATGTAAGTGATATCATATGGTATTTGTTTTTCTCTTTCTGGAGAGAGATTTACTTCACTTAGTGTGATTATCTCTCCTATCCATGTTGCTATAAATGACATTATTTCATTCTTTTTTTTTATGGCTGAGTACTAGTCTATTGTGTATACCAATGTATTTCATTCTTCTTTATGGTTGAGTGGTATTCCACTGTGTATACCACTTTTTTGTCCATTTATCTGTCAATGGACATTTTGCTTGTTTCCATATCTTGGTTATTGTGAATAGCTCTGCTCTGAAAATAGAGCTCCATGTATTTTTTTGAATTAGCATTTTGTCTAGATACATGCCCAGGAAGGGGGTTACTGGATCATATGGCAACTCTATTTTTAGTTTTTTTTTTTGGGGGGGTAACTTCTATACTATTTTCCATAGTAGCTACACCAGTTTACATTCCCACCAACAGTGTAGGAGGGCTCCCTTTTCTCCACACCCTTTTTAACATTCGTTATTTGTAACATCTGCATACTTTCGACTTTTAATTTTCTGAGTTTTTCCATCAATTCATGAACACTGTGTATTTTTAAAGTCTTTGAATGTCATCTTTGGACGCCAGTCCACATTTGGTGATCTCCTTCAATATATGTATCAAAATTATCTTATTTCAAGTTTTTAATTTAGATCAACTTCATATCGGTACCCATCGAAAGCATAACCAGTTTTTGTAAAATATAAACATTTTTCTGTACTTGAAGCTGTAAATTTTGTTAGAATGTGTACCGTTTATTCCATATACACCAAGTGAGTTTAGTAGGACTCTCTGCATACAGCAGACACTGAATAAAAACCACATATGTGAAGTTTGCTCCTCATTCTCTTTTAAAAACAGCAACACAACCCCAAAGTGACTCCCAACCATTGATAATGTGACTATAAAGGTGGATCACAATATGATGACCATAATAATGGGTATCCATGGCTACTTAATAGTATGTGAAAGTCAATTCCATGAGACTGCACACAGATCCTGAAATAGACATCATCATGATAAAACACATTTTATAACTTCACAGTTCTGGGCAAATGCATGTTCTGCAATGGGAAAGTTATTTATCAACAAATAATAACACTGAACAATAAAAAAGATACAGCTTTCCTTTGGAGAGGTTTCAGCTTTACCATGATGCTGACTCAAATAGCATTTATGTCTATAATGCTGAAAGATTCTGAAGAGAACTAAAATCATTCTTGTTGCCCCTTAGGAATCTTTGAATAGCTCACATCTGGTTTTAGTTTATATATGTTCAGTGGGCCAGTGTCTCCTGCTGGAACAGATGCTGACCTGCCTCCCAGGACCCTTACCCTACCTTGAGTTCACTTGCCTGTGGACTGCTTCCCACTTACACTCTCTGCCCTGGCTTTTTCCTGGTAGCACGTGCACTTGCTGGGTTGCACATGGGTATAACCTAGGAGTGTGGAATTAATCAAACTGTTGGAGGGCAGCTCTCAGATTGGAATCAATGTATAAATGCCCTGCTTTTCCACCTTCCCAGGGGCAGTACTGAAGTGACTTCCAAAGTCTCTCAAAACGTTCCAAGCTGGATGAAAACTCACTTGTCCCCAGCTCATCAGCACACTCTTTATTGGCAATTCCCTTTTCTCTGTCTTACTTTTCTCATGAATTATGCACGTTCCAGGATCCCCTCCCCCCAAAACTACCTGCACCCAATAAAGACACCACCAAAATTGACTGGAATCTATTTGACCAGCTAATTGGTATGAAATTAATATCAGCTTGTGCCACTTTTGATTCATTTGTTCAGCAAATTAATAAGGATCTATCAAGTAATAAACACAACAGTGAGTTCTGGGATTAAGAAACAGATGGTATTCTGATAGGGCTTCTTATTTAGTGGGAAAGAGGTGTAAGTGAACAGGCAATTTTAATATAGTCTAGGATATCCTGAGACTGTGGTAGTGTGAGTTCTGGTGGAGGAAGGGTACCAAATGCAAGGCAGAACAGAGATTTAAAGTAAGCACCCCAGAAGAGATGACAGGTTACCTCAAAAGGGCTGAACTGGTGATGGGGGTAAGCAGCCCAAACCGGAAGAAACATGCTTTAGATCAGAGTGGGGAGATCAAGGAACCACAGAAAGTTTGGTGATGGTTGGAGGGATGGTGGTGAGTGAGATAGGAAGTGATAAAATTCAGGAGAAAAGAGCAGAAAGAAGTCCTACATGCCACATTGAAATGTTTGAATTGTACCCTTAAATAAATGGAAAGTCACTGAAAGGTGGTCAGTAGCAAATGGAAATGATTAAATTGGGGGCACTAGAAAGCTCACTATGGCAACTGAGAACTGAAAGGTCAAGCACTGGTCACCAACAGGTAGAAGAATTAGGATTCAATATATCCAAGATATGACAGGGAAAGAGGAGAGGAGAATCTTAAGAAATAGCATTCCAAGTAGATGCTTTTATTTTTAAACATAATAAAATTATTTGAAAGATCAGCTGAACAAAGTAACATGGGGAAATGTCTAGGAATATACTTTTTAAAAAGCTACATGAAGTCAGAGTACATTTACCAAACATCAAAACACAGTATGAATTTTCAGAAATAAGAATATGTGGGTAGCAAAGATAAATCATAAAAATAGAAATCTATCCACCTATCATCACCATCTGTCAATTATCTATTTACCATCTATCTGTCTCTTTATCTATCATCATCACCTGTCTTAGGAAGTCAAAAGATACCTAGAGTAACAGACAAGTTTGGCCTGGGAGTACAAAATGAAGCCTGGCAAAGGCTAACAGAGTTTTGACAAGAGAATGCACTAGTCATAGCAAACATCCTTTTCCAATGATGTAAAAAATGAATCTACGTATGCACATCATCAGATGGTAAATACTGAAATCAGAATGAGTATGTTCTTTGCAGCAATAGATGAACAAGTTCTATGCAGTCAGCAAAAACAAGACCTGGAGCTGATTGTGGCTGAGATAATGAGGGCCTTATTGCAAAATTCAGGCTTAAATTGAAAAAAAGTAGAGAAAACCAAAAGACCATTCAGGTATGAACTAAATAAAATCCTTTATGATTATACAGTGGAAGCAACAAATAGATTCAAGGAATTAGATTTGATAGAATACCTGAAGAACTATGGATGGAGAGTCATAGCATGGTACAGAAAGCAGTGACAAAACCATCCCCAAGAAGAAGAAATGCAAGAAGACAAAATGGTTGACTGAGGAGTGCTTGCCGATAGCTGAGAAAAGAAGAGGAACAAAAGGCAAAGGACAAAGGAAAAGACATGCCAAACTAAATACAGAGTTCCAAAGAATAACAAGGAGAGATAAGAAGGCTTTCCTATATGAGCAATGCAAATAGGGGAAAATGATAGAATGGGAAAGACTAGAGGTCTCTTCAAGAAAATTGGACATACCAAGGGAACATTTTCATGCAAAGATGGACACAATAAAGGACAGAAACAGAAAGAAACTAATAGAAGAAGAAGAGATTAAGAAGTGGCAAGAACACAGAGAACTGTACAGAAAAGATCTTAATGACCCAGATAATCACAATGGTGTTGTCACTCACGTAGAGCCAGACATCCTGAAATGTGAAGTCAAGTGGACCTTAGGAAGTATTAGAATGAAGAAAACTAGTGGAGGTGATGGAATTCCAGCTGAGCTATTTCAAATCCTAAAAGATGATGCTGTTATAGTGCTGCACTCAAAATGTCAGCAAATTTGGACAACTCAGCAGTGACCACAGAACTGGAAAAGGTCAGTTTTCATTCCAATTCCAAGGAAGGGCAATGCTAAACAATGTTTAAGCTACCATACAAATGTATTCATTTCAAATGCTAGCAGAGTAATCCTAAAAATCCTTCAAGCTAGGCTTTAACAGCATGTGATCCAAGAACTTCCAAATATACAAGATGGATTTAGAAAAGTCAGAGGAACCAGAGATCAAATGGATGCAACATCTGCTGAATCACAGAAAAAGCAAAAGAATTAAAAATAAAAAAGTCTACTTCTGTTTAATTGACTATGCTAAAATTTAGAACTAACACTAAAAAAATGTCCTTTTCATCAGAGGAGACTGGAATGCCAAAGTCAGAAGTCAAGAGATAGCTGGAGTGAGAGACAAGTTTGGTCTTGGAGTACAAAATGAAGCAGGGCAAAGGCTAACAGAATTTTGCCAACAGAACACACTATTCATAGCAAATACACTCTTTCAACAACATGAGAGATGACTC
>SJYW01028440.1:0-14019 GCA_006410735.1 Raphicerus campestris | reverse complement strand
CCACTCCAGTACTCTCGCCTGGGAAACCCCATGGAATGAGGAGCCTGGTGGGCTGCAGTCCATGGGGTCGCTGAGAGTCAGACACAACTGAGTGACTTCACTTTGACTTTTCACTTTCATGCATTGGAGAAGGAAATGGCAACCCACACCAGTATTCTTGCCTGGAGAATCCCTGGACCACAGGGTCGGACACGACTGAGGCAACTCAGCAGCAGCAGCAGTGTGTATATGTCAATCCCAAACTCCTAATTTACCCCTTTCTTTTTTCCTTCTTTTTCCATTACTCTGGTTTGTATTTTATTTGGTTTTGGGTCAGGAAGATCCCCGGGAGAACAGAATGGCAACCCACTCCAGTATTCCTGCCTGGAGAGTCCCATGGACAGAGGAGCCTGGCGGGCTACAGTCCATGGGGTCGCAAGAGTCAGACATGACTCACGGACTAACAATTTTGCTTTCTTCCTTAGCAATGTGTATAGCAAAATGCCATCTATAATTTTGGTATCAGAGTGCCACCTATGCCATTTATTTAAGGCATGGATGACATTGACTTCTAACTCTTTGAAACCCTTATTAGAGATTTTAATTGGAGATTGAATGTGAAGGAGAGAGTTACAGTCTTGATTAAAATTTGCTCTATGAAATCAGCATTGGGGGATGGATAGTTACTCAGGGAGAGGAGAAGAAGGAAGACATCCTGGTTGGGGGTGGGGGAGGACGAGATTCTGCTTTGTAGAGATGGGAGGCAGGTGAGACCAGTCACTCCCTCCCCCTCATCCATCTAATAAACTGCTCATTTGAGATGCAGGTCCTGGGAAGTGTAGACAGACTCCCAATGGGGACAATTCCTGCTCCCGGGGAAAGTCTATTGCAATAGGAGGAATGAGCAGTGAATAAAATTTGGATCTCCCTGGTGGTTCAGATGGTAAAGCATCTGCCTGCCGTTCGGGAGACCCGGGTTCANGACTCCCAATGGGGACAATTCCTGCTCCCGGGGAAAGTCTATTGCAATAGGAGGAATGAGCAGTGAATAAAATTTGGATCTCCCTGGTGGTTCAGATGGTAAAGCATCTGCCTGCCGTTCGGGAGACCCGGGTTCAATCCCTGGGTTGGGAAGATCTGCTGGAGAAGGAAATGGCAACCCACTCCAGTAATCTTGCCTGGAAAATTCCGTGGACTGAGAAGCCTGGTGGGCTACAGTCCATGGTGTCACAAAGAGTCGGACACGACTGAGCAACTTCACTTTCACGTTCAACAATAATAAGGGGCTTCCCTGGCAGCTGAGGAGTAAAGATTTCCCCTGCCAGTGTAAGAGACCTGGGTTTGGTACCTGGGTGGGGAAGATCCCTTGGAGGAGGGCATGGCAACCCGCTCCAGTATTCTTGCCTGGAGAATCCCATGGACAGAGGAGCCTGGCGGGCTACAGTCCACGGAGTCGCAAAGAGTCGGACACAACTCAGCAAGTAAACAACAGCAAGAAAAAGAAATTAAGGGCTAAAGGATGTGATGTGTGTATTAAGGAATTTAAAAGATGGTGAGAAAGGTCCCTGTGGATGGAAAAGTCAGGGGCGATCTAAGTGGGTGATATTCATCTTTAAAAATAATTGTTTTACTGGGGGATAATTGTTTCACAATGTGTTCATTTCTGCTGAACAATGAAGTGAGTCAGCCTTATGTGTACAGATACCCCCTCCCTCCTAAGCCTCCCTCCGCCCCGTCCACCCCTCTAGGTCATCACGGAGCAGTAAGCTGAGCTCCCCGAGCCTCGCAGCAGCTTTCCACTAGCCATCTATTTCATACATGGTGTGTACAGATAGGGAAACAATGGAAACAGTGACAGACTTTATTTTCTTTGGCTCCAAAATTACTGCAGATGCTGACTACACCCATGAAATTTAAAAAAACACCTATTCCTTGGATGATAAGCTATGACCAAGCTAGATAGCATTTTAAAAAGCAGAGACATTACTTTGGCAACAAAGGTTCATCTACTCAGAGCTATGGCTTTTCCAGTGGTCACGTGCGGATGTGAGAGTTGGACCATAAGGAAGGCTGAGCACCAAAGAATGGATGCTTTTGAAGTGTGGTGTTGGAGAAGACTCTTGAGGGTCCCTTGGACTGCAAGGAGATCCAACTAGGCCATCCTAAGGGAAATCAGTCCTGAATATTCACTGGAAGGACTGAAGCTGAAACTCCAATCGTTTGGCCAACCGATGTGAAGAACTGACTCATTGGAAAAGACCCTGATGCTGGGAAAGATTGAAGGCAGGAGGAGAAGGGGACGACAGAGGATGAGATGGTTGGATGGCATCACCGACTCGATGGACATGGGTTTGAAGGACAGGGAAGCCTGGCGTGCTGTGATCTATGGGGTCGCAAAGTGTCGGACACGACTTAGCCACTGACCAACAACAGAAGCCGGGATGCCTAGCACACTCAAGGCTGTGGTCCGCGTGCTTGATGGCGGCTGGGTCTCAGCCGGTGGCTGCCCTGGCGGTGACAAGTGGACCCACAGCAACTATACGTGATGGAGAGAACTGACGCGGCTCGGAAACGTATTGAATCTGCTGGAGAAGGAAGAATCAAGCTTCCGTCTTGTTTTGACCAGCTGAACGATGCTGTTTACAAGGACAGGAAAGGCTGCATCGTACGGACCGAATGGTGTCCCTCACCTAAAATTTGTACGTTGAAGCCCTTGATAGAAGCTGGGCTGAGACCCTTGACCCTCAGTACAATGGTGTTAGAAGCTGGGCCGTGATGAGATGNGGGTCGCACAGAGTCAGACACGAATGTAGCGACTCAGCAGCAGCAGCAGCAGCAGTGTGTATATGTCAATCCCAAACTCCTAATTTACCCCTTTCTTTTTTCCTTCTTTTTCAATTACTCTGGTTTGTATTTTATTTGGTTTTGGGTCAGGAAGATCACCGGGAGAACAGAATGGCAACCCACTCCAGTATCCTTGCCTGGAGAATCCCATGAACAGAGGAGGCTGGTGGGCTACAGTCCAATGGGGCTTAAGAGTCTAACACAACAGAGAGAGTTCACACACACACAGAGATAAGGAGGGAAAGAAACCACATCTGTCTTCTCGGCACCACGTGAGGATGTGGTGAGAAGGCAGCCACGTGTCTACCAGGAAGAGAGCTGCCTCGGGACTTTATCAGCCACGCTGTGATCTTCAACGTCCAGCTTGCAGAACTGTGAGAGGATGAATTCCCGGTGTTCAGCCCGGTCGCTGGCATTTTGTTAGAGCATCTGGAGCTAAGGCGCCGAGTGTGGTGGGCTTTTGCCGGTCTTGCCTCTTCCAAAGGCGACACTGTTGCCTCTGGTCTGGAACTAACCCTCTTTCTCTATGCAGAGCGTCCTTCCATCACCAGTGATGCTGGCCATGCATGGGTTACGGTTGATAACTCCAGTTTTCTGACCAGCTTTTGTTCGGAAAATGGGATTGGGACCGTTCATTCCAATTTGCTGCCACTGTTTAGTTGCTAGGTCACGTCTGACTCTTACAACCCCACGGACTAGGCTGCCGGGCTCCTCTGTCCATGGAATTCTCCAGGTAACAATACTAGAGTGGATTCCCATGCCCCTCTCCAAAGGGATCTTCCCGACCCAGGGATCGAACCTGGGTCTCCCGCATTGTAGGCAGATTCCTTAACATCTGAGCCACAAGGGAAGCCCACCTATCCGAATTCAATTCGTCTGAATCTAAGTGGGTTGCAATTTCCACCTCCAGGGGATCTTCCCAACCCAGGGATCAAACCTAGGTCTCCTACACTGCAGGCAGATTCTTTACTGTCTGAGACACCAGGGAAGCCCAAGAATCCTGGAGCGGGTTGCCTGTCCCTTCTCCAGGGGAATCTTCAAGACTCAGGAATCAAACTGGGGTCTCCTGTATTGCAGGCAGATTCTTGACCAGCTGAGCTACCAGGGAAAGCACCCCACACCCTGCTCCCCGCAAAGGGGCTTTTTCTAAATCCATTAAAACAATGACACACATGTGCTGGTGACCGATGGTGCCTGATGCTTCTGATACATCGAGAAAACAAGTGATGAGGTGAATGGACCAGGTCAGTGGACAGGATGGTCCCCGTCACCTGCAGACCCCGCCCGTGTGCAGGTGGACGCCACGTGGGTTCATCCTGGGAATCCTCCTGCATATGAGCTGCTGTGTTGGAACGCTGAAGAGGTTAACCTCCACTGTGAAATACCCCGGCTCTGAGACACACCAGAGACCTCAGTGGCGCTTAACCCTGCACCGCTTTCTGCAGCCTCATGAGACCCATACCCGGGGTGGGGGAAGCGATCATGCTTCTGCAGCCTCCTGGTGTCCTGCTATTTCACCTGCCCACAGACACGTGCTGCCTGACTCACCCGGGTTTACTGGGTCAGAGTATTAGACGTTTCACCTGCGGACCATGGGGTTGAAATCCAGTAGCAGAGTTAGCAGAGTCGATCGTGTTTGACATTTTAACCAGTTGTTGCTGCTGCTGCTGCTAAGTCACTTCAGTCGTGTCCAACTCTGTGTGACCCCATAGACGGCAGCCCACCAGGCTCCCCCGTCCCTGGGATTCTCCAGGCAAGAACACTGGAGTGGGTTGCCATTTCCTTCTCCAATGCATGAAACTGAAACGTGAAAGAGAAGTCGCTCGGTTGTGTCAGACCCTCAGCGACCCCATGGACTGCAGCCCACCAGGCTCCCCCGTCCATGGGATTTTCCAGGCAAGAGCACTGGAGTGGGGGGCCATTGCCTTTAAGACCCATATTTTCACCTGAAGGTCAAGCTTCTCTTCCACTTGGAAGAGAATTGTGCATTCTAGCTGGCAGAATTTACATTCTTTTAAATGTGATGTATGTGTGTGTGTATNAGTCGCTCGGTTGTGTCAGACCCTCAGCGACCCCATGGACTGCAGCCCACCAGGCTCCCCCGTCCATGGGATTTTCCAGGCGAGTACTGGAGTGGGGCGCCATTGCCTTTAAGACTCATATTTTCACCTGAAGGTCGAGCTTCTCTTCCACTTGGAAGAGAATTGTGCATTCTAGCTGGCAGAATTTACCTTCTTTTAAATGTGATGTATGTGTGTGTGTATTTATAGGAGATGTAAGAGACACGGGTTCGCTCCCTGGGTGGGGAACATCCCCTGGAGAAGGAAATGGCAGGTTCCTTCTAGCTGGCAGAATTTACCTTCTTATAAATGTGTGTGTGTGTGTGTGTGTGTGCGCGCGTGTGTATATATGTATGTGTGCTGGATCTTTGCTACTGGAGAAGGCTATGGCGCCCCACTCCAGTACTCTCGCCTGGGAAATCCCATGGATGGNCCTTCTTATAAATGTGTGTGTGTGTGTGTGTGTGTGTGTGCGCGCGCGTGTGTATATATGTATGTGTGCTGGATCTTTGCTACTGGAGAAGGCTATGGTGTCCCACTCCAGTACTCTCACCTGGGAAATCCCATGGACAGGGGAGCCTGGTAGGCTGCAGTCCACGGGGTCGCTGAGGGTCGGACACGACTGAGCGACTTCACTTTCTTTTCCCTTTCATGCATCGGAGAAGGCAATGGCAACCCACTCCAGTGTTCTTGCCTGGAGAATCCCAGAGACGGGGGGGCCTGGTGGGCTGCCGTCTATGGGGTTGCACAGAGTCGGACACGACTGAAGCGACTCAGCAGCAGCAGCAGCAGCAGCAAGTGTACCAAAGGGGGAGCAGGGGAGGGAGTAAATTTGGACTTCGGGATTAGCATACAGACACTGCTGTCTATAAACTAGACCAGCAGAAAGGACCTACTGTATGGCACAGTAAGGAGTCAATATTCTGTAATAACCTAAAAGGGAAAAGAATCTTAGAATACATAGTATATGTATACATGTATGTGCGTGTGTATATATGAGATGCAGGTTTGATCCTTGGGGTGAGGAGGAGCCCCCGGTGAAGGGCGTAGCAACCCACTCCAGTATTCTTGCGTGCAGAAGTGCTGGGTAGAGGAGCCTGGCGGGTTCTGTCCACAGGGTCGCAAAGCCCTGGACACAATGACTGATAGTCACTCAGCATGCATGTGTATATAGATATATAGATATATAAAGCTAAATCCCGGTGCCGTACACCTGAAGCTAATACCACACTGTCATTCAACTCAACCTCAATTAATAAAAACAACAGCAGACAAAGCATTCAAGCAAAGAAGCCATCATCCTTTAAAGGGCGTCTCTGATCCGGTCAGGCCCGCCACCCCCCCTCTCCTTTTGATGAACTCGCGTTCACCCACTGCAACATCGTCACGGGGCAGGAGGTGGGGGCTGACATCCACCGTGCTCACACTCCAAGGGAGGCGGTTATACAGGGTGTGTGCACTGGGGGAACAGAAATCTGGAGGCCACTGCAGAATCCTGCCTACCACCGCTCCTTGCCACACAGCCTGGGCCTCCAGCTGCTGCCTCCTGGTGAACACAGCTGAGATCTGACAGGGGCCTCCTCAGATTTCCTGGGCAATTCCAGGTCCACTCACAGGGATATCCTGCTTGGTCTGTAAAGGGGTTCCACGGACTCAACGAGGAGGCAAGGTTGCACAGAGCAATCGAATTTTCATGACACTGCATTGCTCTATATTTGCAAAAAGGTGCTTGCCTGGTGGCTCAGTGGAGCAAGGACTCCGCCTGAAGTGCAGGAGACCCAGGTTCAATCCCTGGGTTGGAAATATCCCCTGGACAAGGGCATGCAAGGCAACTGACTCCAAGACTCTTGCCTGGAGAGTCCAGTGGACAGAGAAGCCTGGGGGCTATAGTCCATCGGTTCTCAAAGAGTAAGTCTTTATTTTATTTTCCCTCCAGACTGGGAGTTTTCAAAGTATCCCTTATAATACAACACAAGTCTGTGTCAGGTTTAGAAAAGCATATCTCCTCAGTTTCTCCCCACTGTGGGCTCAAGAATTCTTCCCCTCAAGTCCCGACCATCTGCCCTGTTCCCCGCAAAGCATATCCTTCCAGTTACGAGGCCATTTGTTCTCCTTTGNAGACACGGGTTCGCTCCCTGGGTGGGGAACATCCCCTGGAGAAGGAAATGGCAGGTTCCTTCTAGCTGGCAGAATTTACCTTCTTATAAATGTGTGTGTGTGTGTGTGTGTGTGTGTGCGCGCGCGTGTGTATATATGTATGTGTGCTGGATCTTTGCTACTGGAGAAGGCTATGGTGTCCCACTCCAGTACTCTCACCTGGGAAATCCCATGGACAGGGGAGCCTGGTAGGCTGCAGTCCACGGGGTCGCTGAGGGTCGGACACGACTGAGCGACTTCACTTTCTTTTCCCTTTCATGCATCGGAGAAGGCAATGGCAACCCACTCCAGTGTTCTTGCCTGGAGAATCCCAGAGACGGGGGGGCCTGGTGGGCTGCCGTCTATGGGGTTGCACAGAGTCGGACACGACTGAAGCGACTCAGCAGCAGCAGCAGCAGCAGCAAGTGTACCAAAGGGGGAGCAGGGGAGGGAGTAAATTTGGACTTCGGGATTAGCATACAGACACTGCTGTCTATAAACTAGACCAGCAGAAAGGACCTACTGTATGGCACAGTAAGGAGTCAATATTCTGTAATAACCTAAAAGGGAAAAGAATCTTAGAATACATAGTATATGTATACATGTATGTGCGTGTGTATATATGAGATGCAGGTTTGATCCTTGGGGTGAGGAGGAGCCCCCGGTGAAGGGCGTAGCAACCCACTCCAGTATTCTTGCGTGCAGAAGTGCTGGGTAGAGGAGCCTGGCGGGTTCTGTCCACAGGGTCGCAAAGCCCTGGACACAATGACTGATAGTCACTCAGCATGCATGTGTATATAGATATATAGATATATAAAGCTAAATCCCGGTGCCGTACACCTGAAGCTAATACCACACTGTCATTCAACTCAACCTCAATTAATAAAAACAACAGCAGACAAAGCATTCAAGCAAAGAAGCCATCATCCTTTAAAGGGCGTCTCTGATCCGGTCAGGCCCGCCACCCCCCCTCTCCTTTTGATGAACTCGCGTTCACCCACTGCAACATCGTCACGGGGCAGGAGGTGGGGGCTGACATCCACCGTGCTCACACTCCAAGGGAGGCGGTTATACAGGGTGTGTGCACTGGGGGAACAGAAATCTGGAGGCCACTGCAGAATCCTGCCTACCACTGCTCCTTGCCACACAGCCTGGGCCTCCAGCTGCTGCCTCCTGGTGAACACAGCTGAGATCTGACAGGGGCCTCCTCAGATTTCCTGGGCAATTCCAGGTCCACTCACAGGGATATCCTGCTTGGTCTGTAAAGGGGTTCCACGGACTCAACGAGGAGGCAAGGTTGCACAGAGCAATCGAATTTTCATGACACTGCATTGCTCTATATTTGCAAAAAGGTGCTTGCCTGGTGGCTCAGTGGAGCAAGGACTCCGCCTGAAGTGCAGGAGACCCAGGTTCAATCCCTGGGTTGGAAATATCCCCTGGACAAGGGCATGCAAGGCAACTGACTCCAAGACTCTTGCCTGGAGAGTTCAGTGGACAGAGAAGCCTGGGGGCTATAGTCCATCGGTTCTCAAAGAGTAAGTCTTTATTTTATTTTCCCTCCAGACTGGGAGTTTTCAAAGTATCCCTTATAATACAACACAAGTCTCTGTCAGGTTTAGAAAAGCATATCTCCTCAGTTTCTCCCCACCGTGGGCTCAAGAATTCTTCCCCTCAAGTCCTGACCATCTGCCCTGTTCCCCGCAAAGCATATTCTTCCAATTACGAGGCCATTTGCTCTCCTTTCTCCCGAGAGGAAACGAGCCCGTCAATGTGTCTGGCCGACTGGCACACAGCAATCGTCCTTTACCCATCACAGCTTGGCAAGCTCGACGTGCCTCGGTGGAAGCTGGCTGTGCCGGCTTCTGCCCAGCTGCTGGGCAGCCTCACAGAGGCTCTGAGGAACATGGGGTCCATGTAAGGCTGGCTTTTCTAGGAGAGACTGAGTCTCTATCTTCCAGGAACTAGCCAGTGAGCGCCAAAGAACGTGCACAGCTTTATTTAGCCATTATGATTCCCCCTCCCCCGTTTTGTCAAAAAAAAATGTCTCTGTGGTGAGCCCTTCATAAAATAAAATATGTCATTTTCATCGTTTCAAACCTTACAGTTCAGTAGCATTAAGTACATTCACAGGGTTCTGGAGCTCACACCACCATCCATCTCCAGGACTCACTGTTCTCGGAAAACGGAAAGGGCTGCGGTTAAACTGTGGCCCCACAGCCTCCGTCAGCCAGCACCTTCCTGTCCTTTAAACCTGCCTTCTCCAGGGAGCACACAGGAGTGGAACCGTATAATAAATATGTGCCCTCCTGCGTCTGGTCCATTTCACTGAGCATAATTCCGAGACGGCTCAGCGGTAAAGAACACGCCTGGCAATGCAGGAGATGAGGGCTGGATCCCTGGGTCGGGAAGACCCCCTGGAGGAGGGCATGGCCATCTGCTCCAGCATTCTCGCCTGGAGAATCCCGTGGACAGAGGAGCCTGGCGGGCTGCAGTCCGTGGGGTCACCGGGCTGGACAGGACTGAGCGACCAAAGGTCAACACAGTCCTCAAGGTTCATCCACGTCGTTAGCTTCTGCCGGAATCTCCTTCCTCTTCAAACGTAAAACCCGCTCCGTGTGTCTCTTTCCAGCCCCACAGACTGTATGTAGACCGCCAGGCTCCTCTATCCATGGGATTCTCCAGGCAAGAATACTGGAGTGGGTGGCCAGGTCCACCAGGTTGCAAGCAAGTTCTTTACCACCTGAGCCGCCAGGAAAGCCTCTGTAAGGCCGAGTAATATTCCCTTTAGGGGTGGACCACCTTTTCCTTATAAATTTACTCCTCCTTGGACTCTCGGCTTGTTTGCACACTTTAGCAGCTGTGAACGGCACCGCTATGAACACAGGTGTGCAAGTCTTTCTATAAGACCCTGGGTTTTTTTTGTTTTACTCAATATGCTCTCTGCTTTGGGGTGGAGTCGATATGGCTCCAAAGGAGAACGTGGAGATTGTATCTCCTCACAGGGCCCCAGCTCAGCACCCAGGCCCAGCTGCATCCAACTGGCCGCAAGCCATAGCACTGGACACCTCAGGACAGACAACTAGCAAGACAGAACGACATAAACCAAGATGGAAAGACAGAAAGATAAGGTAGGATGAAAGAGCATGGTCAAAACCTACAGGACCAAATCCATGAAGAGAAAATAGGTAATTTTCCACCGGAAAAAGCATTCACAGTAATGCTACTGAATTAACCCAAGTCTCACAAATAGGATGGAGGGGTTTCGGAGAACATGTCAGAAATGTCTCACAAGGACCTAGAAGAAAAAAAGAGAAAAACCATGATGAACAGCACAATATACTGAAAGGGAGCAACAGCGGAATACCTGAGGCAGGAGAACAGGTGAGTGAGCTGGCAGACAGAAGGATTCTGCATTCTTCTCAGGAGAATATTCTTGTCCGGGGCACATTCTTCTGAGGAGCAGAATATAAAAGCACGAAGGGAAATGAGGAGAGCATCAGAGACGCCCGGGACCACGTTTAAACGTACCAACACTCAAATTATAGGGGTCCCAGAAGGAGGAGAGAAAGGGTCTGAGAGAATACTGGAAGAGATTATAGTTGAAAGCTTCCCTAACACGAGAGAGGAAATAGCTACGCAAGTCCCAGAAAGTGCTGAGAGGGCCCCAAAGCATAAACCCAAGGAAAAACACGCCCAGACATGTATTAATTGAGCTAACTAAAAAGAAACTGCAAGAAAAAAAATATTAAAAGCAGCAAGGGAAAAACAACCACGTACAAAGCAGTCTCCGTAAGTGTATCAGCTGATTCTTCGGCAGAAACCGTGGGCTAGAAGAGAGTGGCGGCATGCGCTTAAACTGAGGAGAGGGAGTGACCTACAAGCAAGATGCCTCCACCCAGCAAGGGTCTCAGTCAGCCTCCACAGAGAAACGAGAAGCCTCACAGACAAGCACACGCCGAGAGAAGTCAGCACCAGCAAAGCAGCTTTATGAAACTCATGCGACCGCGTGGACTGTACAGGCCATGGGATTCTCCAGGCCAGGATACTGGAGTGGGCAGCCTTTCCCTTCGCCAGGGCATCTTCCCCACCCAGGGGTCCAACCCAGGCCTCCCGCATTGCAGGCGGATTCTTTACCAGCTGAGCTGCAAGGGCAGCCCAAGAATGTTTTATAAAAGAACAGATGCTGAAAGAAGTTCTCCACGCGGAAAACAGAAGAAAAAGGCCTACCAAGATAAGCACAAAGCAGAGAGGAAAACAGCAGTGAGAACAGACATAGAGATAATTACCTTAAAGGTAAACGGATTAAACGCCGCAGCCAAAAGATACTGGACTGGCTGAATGGATACAAAAATGGGTACAAAGCATACAGCTGGATATAGGCTTCCTTCAGGAGACTCGTCTCAGAACTAAAGACGGTACAGGCCCAAAGGGAGGAGATGGAAGAGATATTCCATACAAACGGACATCAAAAGAAAGCTGCAGCAGAGATGCTCGCATCAGATAAAACAGACTTTAAAATCGACGCGAAGACAGACGACAAGGAAGGCCACTACATAAAGATCAAGGGATCAGTCTAAGGAGGAGATATAATAGGGATAAATATTTAGGCACCAACATATGATTGAATATGTATATTCGATACATATATTCAACACATGAAGCAAATGCTGACAGCCGTCAAAGGGGGAGTCAACAGTCACACAATTATAGTGGGGGGACTTTAGCATCCCATTTACACCACTGGACACATCATTCAGGCAGCAAAGAGAGAAATGCAAGCTTTAAATGATGCAACACACAGATTTGGTGAGTGTGAGCCAGTTGGTCATGCCCAGCTCTTCGCGATTCCATGGACTGTAGCCCACCAGGCTCGCCTGTGCATGGGACATCCTGTCCATGGGCAAGAATCCTGGAGGGGGTTGCCATTTAGTTCTCCACAGACAGGTTAATTGATATTTATAGACACTCCACCCAAAAGCAGCAGAATATGTTTTCTTCTCAAAAGCACACAGAACATTCTGCAGGATCAATGAGATCTTGGGTCACAAATCAAGCCTTGGTAAATTTAAGAATAGTGAAATCACATCAGGCATTTTTTTCCAGCCACAATTCTATGAGATTAGAGATCAATTACAGGGGAAAAATGATAAAAAGCAGAAACACATGGGGGCTAAATAATAATAACAAAAAGATCATTGAAGAAACCAAAGAGGAAATTTAAAAAAATACCTAGAAACACATGAAGACAAAGCCATGAATGACCCAAAACCTGTGGGATGCTGCCAACGCAATTTGTGTTCAGTAAGTTTATAGCAACTCCGTTTCACCTCGGGGAGCAGGGAAAATAATAATCAAATAACAATAACAATAACAAATTGAATACACAATCTAAGCTCAAACCTAAAGCAGCCAGAAAATGAAGAACACCAAAATCCAAAGTTAGAAGAAGCGAAGAGTTCATAAAGCTCGGAGCAGAAATACACGAGACAGAGGGAAAGGAGACAAGGGCAAAGGTCGACGGGACTAAAAGCTGGTGCTTTGGGAGGATAAACAGCACTGATAACCGCTTTAGCCAGACTCCTCAAGGAAATAAAGGGAGAAGAGTCACATCAACAGAGTTAGAAATGCAGAAGAAGTTACAAGTGACACCAGAGAAATACAAAGAATCGTAGCAGGCGGCTACACGCAGCTGTATACCGGCACAATCGACAGCTGGAAGAAACGGACCGATTCTTAGACAGATACAGCATATACGAACATACCACTCGTAGGAAATGAAATTATAACTGTTCTAAAAGAAAAAAGAAACCTTTCAACAGAGGTATGGGACCTGATGGCTTCAGAGGCAAATTCTGTCAAACCCTTGCTGCTGCTGCTGCTGCTGCTAAGTCGCTTCAGTCGTGTCCAACTCTGTGTGACCCCAGAGACGGCAGCCCACCAGGCTCCCCCGTCCCTGGGACTCTCCAGGCAAGAACACTGGAGTGGGTTGCCATTTCCTTCTGCAATGCATGAAAGTGAAAAGTGAAATTGAAGTTGCTCAGTCATATCCGACTCCTAGCGACCCCATGGACTGCAGGCCACTAGGCTCCTCCGTCCGTGGGATTTTCCAGGCAAAAGTACTGGAGTGGGGGGCCAGAGAAGAGCTAACACCTGTCTACTTCTGCTTTATTGACTATGACAAAGCTTTTGACTGTGTGGATCAAACAAATTTGCCACAAACTGTGGCAAATTCTGAAACAGATGGGAATACCAGACCATCTGACCTGACCCTTGAGAAATCTGTATGCAGGTCAGGAAGCAACAGTTAGAACTGGACATGGACCAACAGACTGGTTCCAAATAGGAAAAGGTGTACGTCAAGGCTGTATATTGTCACCCTGTTTATTTAACTTATATGCAGAGTACATCCTGAGAAACGCTGGACTGGAAGAAACACAAGCTGGAATCAAGATTGCTGGGAGAAATATCAATAAACTCAGATATGCAGATGACACCACCCTTATGGCAGAAAGTGAAGAGGAGCTAAAAAGCCTCTTGATGAAAGTGAAAGAGGAGAGTGAAAAAGTTGGCTTAAAGCTCATCATTCAGAAAACGAAGATCATGGCATCTGATCCCATCACTTCATGGCAAACAGATGGGGNTAAAAAGCCTCTTGATGAAAGTGAAAGAGGAGAGTGAAAAAGTTGGCTTAAAGCTCATCATTCAGAAAACGAAGATCATGGCATCTGATCCCATCACTTCATGGCAAACAGATGGGGAAACGGTGGAAACAGAGGCAGAGTTTATTTTGGGGGGCTCCAAAATCACTGCAGATGGTGACTGCAGCCATGAAATTAACAGATGCTTACTCCCTGGAAGAAAAGCTATGACCAACCCAGATAGCATATTCAAAAGCAGGCACATTACTTTGCCAACAAAGTATAATTATTATAATGACTTGTACTATGGAGTTCTCCAGGCAGGAATACTGGAGTGGGTTGCCATGTCCTTTTCCAGGGGA
>SJYW01028439.1:1461139-1481365 GCA_006410735.1 Raphicerus campestris | reverse complement strand
AGTTATTTCTCCACTGATCTCCTGTAGCATATTGGGCACCTACCAACCTTGGGAGTTCCTCTTTCAGTATCCTATCATTTTCCCTTTTCATACTGTTCATGGGGTTTTCAAGGCAAGAATACTGAAGTGGTTTGCCATTTCCTTCTCCAGTGGACCACATTCTGTCAGATCTCTCCACCATGACCCTTCCATCTTGGATGGCCCCACACAGCATGGCTTAGTTTCACTGACTTCGACAAGGCTGTGGTCCATGTTAGGAGTTAAAGATTCACGGGGAAAAATTCCCTCATTTATATAAAACCCTCTCATTCAGTGAAAAACTTTAAATTTAAAAGAATAATAATGAAAAGTCAAGCTTTGTGCATATTTTTGAAGGCAGCTTATAAAAGTTAACATTTTATCAAGAAGATAAATAATACTTAGAAAATAACAGTATTATATTTGGTNTTCCCTCATTTATATAAAACCCTCTCATTCAGTGAAAAACTTTAAATTTAAAAGAATAATAATGAAAAGTCAAGCTTTGTGCATATTTTTGAAGGCAGCTTATAAAAGTTAACATTTTATCAAGAAGATAAATAATACTTAGAAAATAACAGTATTATATTTGGTCAAAATTTCTATGTCACTTAAAATTTAAGATGCTATAAAACATCCAGTAAGGGGACACATACTACAGTTTTTTTATCTTATTTCTGTGCTGTCAACTGGCCATACAATTTTTACTCTTAGTATTTAGAGAAACACATTCTATGAAAACTCTATATGACTTTTTTAGAAGAACTACTACTGTATTGGAAAATAGTCAACATGTACTACAATTTACTGGAGACAAACACTAAAAGAAAACACATGTATGGAGAAAAAATGAAAAACAAATAAATAGAAAACAAAGTCTCAGAGTAAAAAGTTATATGCAAAAAAAAAAAAAAGACAATATGCTTGTTTTGAGAAACAAAATAGTACATGTTTAAGACCATAAGACTGCAGGGCATTACTGTAAAGGTTTGAAATCTATCTCAGTTTCTTCTTAAATGTTTAGCCTTTGATATATTTCTATGTTACAATTTTTTCATATGTACAAAAAAAAATCATAAAATACACCTTGACTTGCTTTGTAAATGATTGCATATGTTTTGCGAAGGTTAAAGCTCTTAAAATAGTGCTTCTTTTTATTATTAGCACTTATCCTTGTACATAAACAAATTAAGGACATCTATTAAAAAGAAAATTCTTTTTAGAGTCAAAATATGATTTTAAAAGATTTTTTAAAGATTATATAGTTGATAGACTATATAATGATACAATGATATACAATGGTAGACTAAGCAAAAAACTGGATATGAGGGTTTCAGAAAACAGGGAACCAACACAAGAGGAATGTGAAGGCAATTAATAAGTTAACACAGTTTTACAGTTAATCAAGAGACCTATTAATCTATTGTGATGAAGACAGAGGAATCTAGTAGGGATATCCGTAGGGAAAAANAAAACTGGATATGAGGGTTTCAGAAAACAGGGAACCAACACAAGAGGAATGTTAATTAATAAGTTAACACAATTTTACAGTTAATCAAGAGACCTATTAATCTATTGTGATGAAGACAGAGGGGAATCTAGTAGGGATATCTGTAGGGAAAAATATCTATTAATTTTCTTTCTATTTTACTCTGAGGAAATATGTAAAATGTGCTATGGGAAGATATGGAGAGACTGAGTCAAATATAAAGAAAGAAAAGAAGAGAAGGAAGAGGAGGAGGAACTAAAGTAATAAAACAGTAAAGTGACAGTGAAGTCGCTCAGTCGTGTCTGACTCTTTGCGACCCGTGGACTGTAGCCTGCCAGGCTCCTCCATCAGTGGGATTTTCCAGGCAAGAGTACTGGAGTGAGTTGTCATTTCTTTCTCCAGGGGATCTTCCTGACCCAGGGATTGCACTCTGGTCTACCACATTGCAGGTAGAGTCTTTACCAACTGAGACACCAGGGAAACAGGATATTATTAATTCCAAGGGTAAATGAGAGCTCCTTGCTCCTTGGAAGAAAAGTCATGACCAACCTAGACAGCGAATTAAAAACCAGAAACATTACTTTGTCAACAAAGGTCCATCTAGTCAAAGCTATGCCTTTTTCAGTGGTTATGTATGGATGTGAGAGTTGAACTATAAAGAAAGTTGAGCATCAAAGAACTGATGCTTTTGAACTGTGGTGCTGGAGAAGACTCTTGAGAGTCACTTGGACTGCAAGGAGATCCAACCAGTCCATCCTAAAGGAGATTAGTCCTGGGTGTTCATTGGGAGGACTAATGCTGAAGCCGAAGCTCCAATACTTTGGCCACCTGATGGGAAGAACTGACTCACTGGAAAAGACCCAGATGCTGAGAAGGCGGGAGGAGAAGGGGACGACAGAGGATGAGATGGTTGGATGGCATCACTGACTCAATGGACATGAGTTTTTGAGTAAGCGCCAGTACTTGGCAATGGACAGGGAAGCCTGGCAAGCTGCAGTCCATGGGGTTGCAAAGAGTCAGACGCAACTGAGCTACTGAACTGAAATGAGAGCTATAAAAAAAGAGAAAGTAATAACCATAGTACTGAATAGTACTTGACTAAACAGTAAATTGTATTATGTAACTGTGTGAGCTAAAATATTCACCAAATAAAGTATAAGCAAACATATCTTCAGTATATGAAATGAGAGAACAGTGTATTCATTTTAATCAGAAATTATTAATAACAGAACAGATACCTTCAAGATTTGCTTCTTCTTACCACTAGAACTGACAGTAAGAAGGGCCGGATTGTTCATAGAGTTAACCCTTTAGTAATAGGGTTATCAAGTGACCAAATATTTCCCATGGTGTCTATTGATAAACTGTTCTGCCATATTTTCATGTAGTAAGGAGACAATAAATGCAACCAGATTTAGATAATTATTTACAGACATGGTTTTTCATATCAGCTTCCCTTGCTTTTAAATTCCATGAAGGTGATATTAAAGCAGACCAGGTGGACCCTGTATACATAGTGCATCAAAGTCATAGCTCAGGAACACTCAGTTTATGATACCTCCTTCCCCTTTTAAAGGACTGTTGCAAACCTGATCATAATTACCTCTCAAGAAAGACATTGTTTCTTACACCAAAACTTTCTTACACAAAAATGCAAATCTTTTGCGAGGAGGTGAGGGATAGACCTTTACCCTGGAATGTCTCTACTGAGACCTTTTCTATTGTTATTATCCTTTAACATAAACAAATCTTTTACAGGAAGACTTTTAATGACTGAACATGAATTAACATGATTGAGAAATTTCTCCCAAAAGTTGCTGCTACCCTCTTCCTAGAATGAAAGTGAAAGTGAAAGTTGGTCCATAGTATCTGACCTTTTGTGACCCTCATGGACTGCAGCCTCCCATGCTCCTCTCTCCATGGAATTCTCCAGGCAAGAATCCTAGAGTGGGTAGACTATCCCTTCATCAGTGGATCTCCCTGACCCAGGGATTGAACTGAGGTCTCCTGCATTGCAGCTGGATTCTTTAACAGCTCAGCTACCAGGGAAGTCTTTCCATCATCATGCATAGTATTAAAATATATTTTTTAATATTGTAATATTTTAATATTGTAACCTTCCTTCCGTAAATTTAAAGTGATATAATGATGCCATCTTCTATTTCCATTTCTATTCAGCATTCTGAAGTTACCAGATAGCATAACATAATAACACAAAAATGAACATTAATAAGGTAATAAAAGTAGTACCATAATTTTTGATAAAATAACTGTCTAGAAAGATTATCCTAAATAATCTAAATTGGGGCTTTAGAATTAACTAAGTTATTCAACAAAGATGTTGAATAAAACTTCAGTACACAAAAATCAACTTAATTTTTACATATTAAAAATGAATAGTTAGAAGCTTAGAATAATTCTATTTAAAATTGACTCAAAAACAAAATGAAATTAGGAATAAGTCTTATGAAAGATAAAAATGGGGTAATGTGCCATATTTGTAGTTTGAAAATCAATATTTTAAATATGACAATTCTACCACAAAATTATATTTTCAACCTTATCTCATCCAAAATATAAGCACTTTTTTTTTCCACAAAATGTTTTAAGTTGATTTTACAAAATAAATGGAAGTTCATGGAGCCAAAAATAGCCAAAGCAAGCCTGATGAAGAACAATTTTAGAATTACACATCAGACACAGGAGATCAAACTAATCAATCCTAAAGGAAATCTACCCTCAATATTCTCTGGAAGGATTGGTGCTGAAGCCGAAGCTCCAATACTTTGGCCACCTGATGTGAAGAGCTGATTCACTGGAAGAGATTCCAATGCTGGGAAAGATTGAGGGCAAGAAAAGAAGGGGGCAACAGAGGATGAGCTGGTTGGATGGCATCACCGACTCAATGGACATGGGTTAGAGAAAACTCTAGGAGACAGTGAAGGGCAGGGAAGTCTGGAACGCCTTAGTTCATCAAAGTCGCAAGAGTCGGACACAACTTGGCAACTGAACAGCAACAACAAGAATACACAGAAATACACAGCGCTGGACCTAAAGGACAGCTTACGGAGAATGAAAGCGTGGAATCGGTGCAGTGTGGTGTGAAACAGAGTGAGAAAGAACAGAAAGACTTGCAAGAGGACAGAGAGAACTGGCTGTCATTCACATATATATGTACCTGTCTGACTACCTTCTTACCTATACCAATACAACTGAATCTGTCACTAAGGTAGCCACCCAAACTGCAGCATCCAGAGACACTATAGAAGGGAAAAGAATCTTTGACCTCATAACAGCAGCTCTGTGAGGTACTACGTACATTTTTGTAAACAAAGATATCAGACGGTACCAACCACCATCATATAACATTGCTTTATTTACCTAAATAACTCATCCATTCAATAAATTATGAAGCATATATCATTTTCCAGGCAAACAAAACAGGGAAACTTATTGCTTTCATACCATATACATCATATTTAGTGAGGCAAATAATACCCAAATAAACCATTATTTAAAAAATAAAAATTTCCATGCATTCAAATCAATTATGGTATGGGTATAGAATATTGAGAGTTTCTTTTCAGATAAACCAATTGAACAAGAAGAGCTGATGATACCTGAACAGAGGGCCTAGTCAAGGGAAAGAGTGGGTTATGATATATCTGTTGAAGAATATTTTAGATAGAGGAGAATACAACAGCAAAGACTGGAGGAGGGGAAAGTATAAGGGCAGCTTTAAAAAGACTAAAACAGGGGATCCCATCAAGCAGTTAAGGATCAGATTTTGTAGAGCAAGCTAGATAACATCTTTGAAATTTTTCCATACAATTGAAAAGACGCCATCAGATGAAGGTGGCCCCTGACTGCTAAGACAGGAGACGTAAGAGATGCAGCTTCCATCCCCAGGTCGGGAAGATCCCTTGAAGGAGGGAATGGTAACTCACTCCAGTATTCTTGCTTGGAGCATCCCATGGACAGAGAAGTCTGGTGGTCACGGTCCATGGGTCACAGAGTCGAACACAACTGAAACAGCTTATCATGCGCACACACACATCAGATAAAGTTGGTTAGGAGACAAACTCTGAATTACAAATCAAAGGAGCAAACAGGACTGTGTCACAAGAAGAGTGAAAGCAAAAACGAAATTAGGAAGCTTTTTTATTATAATTGAGAAAATGTGATGGTGACTTGGGCCACTATGGTGGCATGGGAGTGCTAGAAATGTGACGCAATACCAAGAGAGGAAGATAGAAACTTTTGCTTAAAAAAAAAACCTGGGAAAATAGAGGACTAATTTATTTCAATGAGAAATGGTAAAGGAAAAAACTGATTTTAAATGATGCTCACATTAAATATAGGTACAAAAGCTGCAAACACTCACGGATTTCTGTTTCTTTTCTTTTTTTTTTTTTTAAATTTCTTTACAGAGATGTTAATACTGACAATTGTTTACAAAGGGGTGGGAAATACATGTTCCTATGGTGGAGGGCTTGTTGTTGTTGTCATTCAGTCACTCAGGCGTGTCCAACATTTTGCAACCCCATGGACAGCATCATGCCAGGCTGCCCTGTCATTGGCCATCTCCTGGAGTTTGCTCAAACTCATGTCCATTGCCTCGGTGATGGCATCTCACTCTTTGTCATCCCCTTCTCCTCCTGCCTTCAGTCTTTCCCAGCATCAGGGTCTTTCCAGTGAGTCAATTCTTCTCCTGAGGTGGCCAAATATTGGAGCTTCAGCTTCAGCATCAGTCCTTCCATTGAATATTCAGGACTGATCTCCTTTAGGATGGACTGGTTGGATCTCCTTGCAGTTCAAGGAACTCTTAAGAGTCTTCTCCAACAGCACAGTTCAAAAGCATCAATTCTTTGGTACTCAGTCTTCTTTATGGTCCAATATTCACATCCATACATGACTACTGGAAAAACCACAGCATTGGCTATATGTACTTTTGTTGGCAAAGTAATGTTTCTGCTTTTTAATATGCTGTTAGTTTTGTCAGGGCTTTTTTTTTTTTTTTTCCTGTAAGGAGCAAGCATCTTTTAATTTCATGGCTGCAGTCACCATCTGCAGTGATTTTGGAGCCCAAGAAAATAAGGCCTGTCACTCTTCCCACTGTTGCCCCATCTATTTGCCACGAAGAGATGGGACCAGTTGCCATGATCGTTGTTTTTTGAATGTTGAGTTTTAATCCAGTGCTTTCACTCTCCTCTTTTGCTTTTGTCAAGAGGCTCTAGTTCCTCTTCATTTTCTACCATGAGGTTGGTGTCATCTGTGTATCTGAGGTTATTGATATTTCTCCTGGAAATTTTGATTCCAGCTTGTGCTTCATCCAGCCCAAGATTTTACATGACGTACACTGCATATAAGTTAAATAAGTAGAGTGACAATATACAGCCTTGAAGTACTCCTTTTCAATTTGGAACCATTCTGTTGTTTCATCTTGACCTGCATACAGATTTCTCAGGAAAAGGTCACGTGTTCCATCTCTTTAAGAACTTTCCACAGTTTCTTGTGGTCTACACAGTGAAAGGCTTTAGCATAGTCAATGAAGGAGATTTTTTTTTTTTGAATCCCCTTTATTTTTTGATGATCTGATGGATGCTGGCAATTTGATCTCTGGTTCCTTAGCCTTTTCTAAATCCAGCTTGTCTATCTGGAATTTCTCAGTTTATGTACTGTTGAAGCCTAATTTGTAAGATTTTGTGCATTATGTTGCTATCATGTGACATCATTGCAATTGTGCAGTAGTTCGAGTATTCTTTGGCATTGCCTTTCTTTGGGATTGGAATAAAAACTGAACTTTTCCAGTCCAATGACAAAGGTAGAAGGTTAGTGTCATGCTTATTAATACTGTCCATAAATNAGTTTTTAGGAGTCAGAATAGCAATTCATATTTCTTTGACACTGTATCTAAGGTACATTTCTTAGAAGCTAAGTGCTTCATAGTAGCTGATATACCTTACTAATACTGACACAGTGAAGGGAGGTTACATTGAGGAAGAGATAGATTAAGTGACATGCTTTTAATATTTGAAAGGATCACTGTTATCTAGAACTACATGCTTCCTTTACTCCTCTTTTGCAGTAATTTTCCTTCATTTCTTATATAATAGGGTACCATGAAATGACTTCCAGGAGCATGTCGCAGATTAAATCAAGGGGGAAGGACACAGCACCACCATTCCTGGGAGGGCTGGAGCACCTCCGGGAATGATTAAAAAGCAGGGCATTCCCTACTGACTGCTGAGGTGAGATGTATACTGTGGAGAGGACAGTTCCATTGAGCAGGTGTCAATTATAAAAGTGTTTGAAAATAGCAACCTTTCTTTTTCTGAGGATATTTCAACTACATGGCTGTTATATCTGATATGCTTGTAGCACAGGTCTGTAATTTCCTCCAAAAACTTCAAATGAAAAGCTGTGAGGCAGCATCAAGCCAAGCTGATATATTTACTATCTGATACATCTAATGNTTTCTGAGGATATTTCAACTACATGGCTGTTATATCTGATATGCTTGTAGCACAGGTCTGTAATTTCCTCCAAAAACTTCAAATGAAAAGCTGTGAGGCAGCATCAAGCCAAGCTGATATATTTACTATCTGATACGTCTAATGATTTTTTAATAAAAATGCTTTTTGATTTAAGGAAATTAATTTTATACTGTTAACAATACCAAATTTCAGATGAGCAAAGGTAAAAAATTAGCTGCCTTTTTGAGATTGTTAATTCACTTTATATTTTCTACAAAAGCTTTTTCTTACATTACCTTGTATTTAAAAACCTACTGAACTATTCTTGATGGAAGTAAGTTAATATTGTGTTCACTTCAGTTGTTCAGTGATGTCTGACTCTTTGTGACCCCATGGACTGCAGCATGCCAGGCTTCCCTGTCCATTGCCAACTCCCGGAGCTTGTTTAAATTCCTGTCTATCAAGTCGGTGATGCCATCCAACTATCTCATCCTCTGTCATCCTGNCTTAAGAAGTATAAGAAAAAGAAGGTGAGAAGAGGAAGAAGAAGGAGTAGTTGAGAAGTAGAAGAAGGTGAGTAGAAGAAGTAGGTGAGGAGAAGAAGAAGGTGAGGAGAAGAAGAAGAAGAAGAAAATGAAGAACAAGAAGAAGTTGAGAGGAAGAAGAAGAAGGTGAGAGGAAGAAAAAGAAGGTGAGAAGAAGAAGAAGAAGGTGAGAAGAAGAAGAGGATANCATCAGGGTCTTTTTCAGTGAGTCAGTTCCTTGCATCAGGTGGCCAAAGTGTTAGAGTTTCAGCTTCAGTATCAGTCCTTCCAATGAATATTCGGGACTGATTTCCTTTAAGAGCAACTGATTTGACTCCTTGCTGTTCAAGGGACTCTAAAGAGTCTTCTCCAACACTACAATTCAAAAGCATCAGTTCTTCAGTACTCAACTTTATTCTTTATTGTCCAACTCTCACATCTATACTTGACTACTGCAAAAATCATACCTTTGATTATGTGGACCTTTGTTGGTAAAGTAAGGTCTTTGCTTTTTAATATGCTGTCTAGGTTTGTCCTAGCTCTTCTTCCAAGGGGCAAGCGTCTTTGAATTTCATGGCTGTTACACTCATTTTAAAAAACACTGGCAATATACCCAGAATAAAACTATTTGGTTGTTTTATATGTGAAACTTTTCTTTGGTTTCTTTCAATCTTAAAAGCAAATAAACAACAGAAAAACTCAACTGCACCTCTGTGGTCATAAGCAAATTTCATAAAGCTTTAATTATTGCTATCTGAGTAGCTTGGTGGGGGCAGTTTTGATAGCAAAAGACGATTTTGTCTGAATGGGACATTTGGCTTGCATCCACTTCGTAAGAGCACTGGATGTACATTTCAATTTCATAAGTGAAATATGCAACAAAGTTCCAAAAGTTGATTACTCACTCTTCAGATATGATGTAAATCTATATTTTCAGCTGGAACTATTCAACCAATTCCAAAAGATGTCAGTCAAACAGAGAGATTCAAGGGGTAGGGGATAATCTGTGATTGCATTTTACTCAGCAAGTGTAAGATACACATAGGGATTATAACTGGATAGCTAATACTGAAGTTGATTGCTTTCTTTTGTTTATGCTTTATTTTAGAATAGTCTCACTGTCCAATAAACAGGGAAATACTGTGCAAGAGGTTAATAAAGAAATATGTATGATAATCATTGTATGTATCTAGAGGAAGTGTTAAAAACCCAAATAAACAAAAAACAAACCAAAAAAGCTTATTTCCCAGTGGCATCTGGTAAATTTCATTTCTATTCTAACAGAAATGTATTCCCAACGGTCCCTGAACCCGTGTGTGTGTTCCCAGTCCTGTGCTGACAGACTAGGCCTAAGTTCCTGCAGAAGTCAGTGTCGAGATAGACAGGGTAGCCCTTACAACAGTCAGTTACACACTTTTATTTCAGGGTTGCCAACCTCCCACTAGTATTTGGGCTTATGATTGGAAGGGATAAATGCCAGATAATGCATTCCAAAGCAATCATTTACTTTTTAAAATGAATAAACTGAAATCAAGGAAATCCAAGGGCAATTAGTCTGATGAGTCTGAAGCAAGTTAAGTTACGAAAAACACCTTGGTATAAGCCAAAAGCATGTGCCTCCTCATCTCAGAATCACTGCTACCAAAGTCTGTAACCAGTCCCCATTCGGAGGGTAAGATTCAGTGCAAGATAACCCCCGCAAAGTTATACTAACATGCCTTAGATCTTTAAAAATTTCATTTCTAAAGCAAGTTATTAAAAATTAATAATATATTATTATGCATATAAGGTTTAAATGTTGGGGACAAGTCAAGGCAAGACAAAGCTGAATGCAGTTTATCTCTGGCCTTTTTCGTTTCTCTCCAGTGCTTGTTTTCTCTCTCCTTTTCCTTCCTCACAGATTAGATTCTCTTAACCCAGTATCCTACACACGTGTGCTCAGTCACTTAGTTCATGTTCAACTCTTTGTGACCCCATGGGCTGCAGCCTGCCAGGCTCCTCTCCCCTGGAATTCACCAGGCAAGCGTACTGGAGTAGGTTGTCATCTACCTCTCTGCAATATCCCATAGACTTGCTATCAATTATTTTTTTCCAATCTTAGATTTTAGCAGGTTAGGCTAACCTCACACAAAATTCTAATAACTGCATAAAATATCTAACTGAAGAAAAGGTCTATAAATTTATTTCATAATATATACATGCATTAAAGACAGTTGGAGTGGAAGATACAGTATTTTCTAATCTAAATTATACATAAAAACTGTCAAAAGATTTAAGCATCTAAGACTATTTGGCAAAGTTACAAAATTTGTAATAGAAAACAAGCAAAGAGTAAGGGAGTAGTTTCTGTCTTAAGCATATGGAGTAAGTTCAAAGCTAGAAATGGCATAGAATGATTATGAATTACTATTGGATATGATTCAAAATGTAGTTAATAAAAGGCACATTTTAGTTCACCTGTCTAGAAAAATAACTGAGCTTTGAAATAAAATGAAGACATTAATGGGATATTGTAATTAGTGATATTATTATGTGTACTTAGGATAAACTGTTTGGAGAGGGCACTGGCTTAATTATCCACTGGAGGATCGAGTAGTAGATGATAAAACTATACATTATCATTGCCAGGAACACATTTGCATATTTGCCAAATTCAGCATTTTCTTCAATGTTTCAGAGACTAACCTACATTGCAAGTTTTGATTCATGCTCTCTTTTCTTTTTTTTTACACAGAGATTTTTAACTGTTCAAAGTTTCAAATAAAGATCCCTGGAAATTAAATATATAAAACTTAAAAATTATCATATATTTCCAAACCCAAAATATATAGCTGATCTCATTTTATATCTTTTCTTCCAAGAAAAACTTCTCACCCTGTGTAGGCCAAATCCTGAACTGCATTCTCTACCACCATGCTTATCTTTTTATAATCTGTCATCACACTTCTTTTCCAAATAGTAGGATAAAACTCATTTTAATGTACAATAATTTTAACAAAATGCTGCTTTTATAAAATTAAAATGCTGGAAAGGAAGATGTAAATTATGTTTATGAGCTATTTTATGTCAATTATTAAAAGGGTTTTGTGCATTCTAATTCATTAATAAATGGGAGAAGAGGGAAGTCATGTTTTATTGCCTTCCATTACTCTAATAAAATGAGATTTTCTTTCAATGACAGTATTAAGTGAAATTGCCAATTTCCATTTTTTCTAGAAAATCCATTTCTATTAATTGATCTTGGTTGTAACCTACTCCAAAAGAAAGAAATTTTGCTGTGGGTTTCATACCCATCTTCTCTATGTTTTCCTTATTCAACTCCAGTAGCAGTTGTGAATTTAGGCAAAGCTCCTTTTTCACCCGTCAAATATTCTGAAAATATGATCTGTTATTGTTTGAATATATCATCATACATCATCTCTTCAAAGTACTTAACTGTCAATACAATCATTTTGGACTTTATAATGTTCTATTTTATCTGCATACATCAACAAATATTTAATTGTCTGGTGCCAGGCACTGTCTGGAATCAAGGTGGAATCAAGATGCTGAGAGATATATCAATAACCTCAGATACACAGATGACACCACCCTCATGGCAGAGAGTGAAGAACTAAGTCTCTTGATGAAAGTGAAAGAAGAGAATGAAAAAAATTGGCTTAAAATTCAACATTCAAGAAACTAAGATCATGGCATCTGGTCCCATCACATGGCAAATAGATGGAGAAACAATAGAAACAGTGACAGACTTGATTTTTTTGGGGGGGTGGGGCTCCAAAATCATTGCAGATAGTGATTGCAGTCATTAAATTAAAAGATGCTTGCACCTTGGAAGAAAAGCTATAACCAACCTAGACAACATATTAAAAAGCAGAGACATTAATTTGGCGATAAAGTTTCGTCTAGTCAAAGCTATGGCTTTTCCGGTATGGATGTGAGAGTTGGGCAATGAAGAGAGCTGCACCAAAGAAATGATGCTTTTCATCTGGACTAAAATTAGAAAATAACCAAAAGATGCATATTCATTATATAAATATTTAATTTTCTTTCATAGCACTTTTCTAACTTGATTTGTCTTGCTCTCATAAACTTTTGGGACTTCCCTAGAGACTTAGTATAGAATCTGCCTGTAATGCAGCAGACCCAGGTTCCATCCCTTGGTCAGGAAGATCCCTTGAAGAAGGGTCTGTTGGAATGATATAGTTTCATTATACTATCTGTAGTAGTTTGAATGGTAGCCCCCTAAAAGAAATGCCCACATTCTTGTCCCTAAACCTGTTAATGTTACCTTATTTATAAAAAGAAGTCTTTTCTGGTAAAATTTAGCTAAGGATCTTGAGATGAACTCTTCTGGATGAGCCCTACACTAAATTGAAGGAAACTTTTTAAAAAATGGAAGATGAAAAAAGACTCAGATGGAAGAAAAGTAAGCATGAAGATCAAAGAAGAGATTAGATTGATGCATCCACAAACCAATTACTATGTCACCCCCAAAATCCTAAGGAGACAAGGAATAAGATTTCTCCTTGAACTTTGAGAAGTCGCATAGCCCTGATGACACCTTGATTTCTGGCCTCAAACCTGGGAGGAAAAATGTCTTCATTTTAAGCTGCTCAGTTTTAGATAAATTATTATAACAGCCATAAGAAATTAATATAATATCTTTAATTTTTTATTATGATGAAAGGAATTTTTCTAAAATTTAAATAAATATATTTAGAATTGAATTCATCAAAGTGCTGTGAGTTCTTATGTCTATTATTTTAATTAATATAGTTATGCTTCATGAACCCTTTTCAAAAGAAGCTACATTTTTCCTCCCTCTTTTCCTTGATTTAATTCTGAAAGGTTTAAATAACTGGCAGTTTCTTGGAGAAATTTTACTCTAAAAATTTGAGTTTATCTGGTCAGAATTAATAAAATAGAAGTGTCAGTACAAGAGAAAGATAACATCTATTGCAACACTGGTCCCCAATAAAAGTTGCTGAACCATAATTTGTGTGTATTCTCACTGGTGACAGTGTTTTTATAGCACTGTCTAGAGGATTAAATAAGTCCATGATTCACTTGTTCACTAAAGCATTGTTTATATGCCAAAAAAAGATGAGGAGTAGCCAAAACAGATGGTAGCTATAATAGCTTTTCTGCTCAGAATAGACCATGTACAGGAAAAAAGCACTTAATTGTGTATCCCTGCAATTCAGACCAAGAGGCTAGGCACATTCGGAAAGCACTTTTGGTGAGGTTATTTAAGTGTTGAATAGAAAATATTATGATGTCTTGGAGAGCTAAGAGAGGTTCATATTGACTCAGTTACATAGCAGGGGTTCCAAATTATTGCTCATTAACCCTGTGTTGCAGTAACTATAGATTATGAAGGAATGATTTTTATCTTTAAAATAAATAAGGAGATACTATTATGATCAAGGATCACTGTACATCAAATAATGCCTTGCAGTATGCATCTGAACTTCATGTAAGTAAACATTCTTTGTAAATTCTTTGCTAAGTTACTACCTAGGTTTCTGAATTCCTTCTTTATCTTTGAGTAACAACATTTGCCCCAACTTTTCCTCAAAGAGTTAGACACAACTGAAGTGATTTTGCACAAGGAAAATATGCCAGTGATAATTTAAATTGTTCTGTGCCATTGGCTATACAAGAAAAAAAAAATTCTCATTAAAGAATTAATTAAATAATTAGGAAGTTGGGAAGGATCTGTCAGAATATTTAAGGGTCTCCATAAACCAGCAATTCACTCCTAACTGCCCTCTGGGTAACTGGATAACAGGGTGTTTCTTCCTTTTATGATTATGATTCAAATTTAATATTTTGCTTTATAATTTCTTTCTTGGCAATTGGCCTATGTATAGTCAATCAAAGTAATCAAGTGGATAAGTGCTCTTAAGTTGGTATATTTAGTTTCCTCATATGGAGTTACAATACCATACTTCATGATGGTAATAGCAGTAATAATTGCTTCATTCTGGAAGGATTATATTGAGTTAGAAATGTTTTATGTATCAAAAAAATACATACTTCCTAGAGGATAGAGAAAAATATGTCATCCTTTTCTTGCATGTTCTGTTATGAAAAAATCTTGACTGTCCAAGATAAGTACAATAGTTTAGTATTGCTAACATCTTTTACAAGGAAAATAAAATGAGTTTTTCTGTGCAACGCAAATGCACATTTAATACCATTAGTTATTGAAGATTCTTTAGTTATTAGTCATTAGTTATTGAAGATTCTTTACTTCAGCAAAGCCTAAAGCTATACACTGTTGCTGCTGCTGCTAAGTCGCTAAAGCTATACACTAAGTATGTTTAAAAGTATGGATTATAAAGTAAGGTGCATAACAAGTGTGAAATAGTGTTTTTACTCTTTTTGTCTTACAGTTATTTTTATGGAACTAAGATGGACTATCTACTAGAGGATACTTTTTCAACCAAATATTAAGATAGATATGATAGTAAGATAGGCATGAGAATTTGTTAATGGTGTGGTGAGTTTCTGAAAGAATTAGAGTTCTGTCAGACACTACAGTAATGTGAATAATAATCAACAATAAAAGGACACATGGCAAATCTTTTATAGTTATTATTTTATTCAAAGACATTCTTATGATTAAATTTATATTTAATTAATTAGGGTGCACTGCTGCTGCTGTTAAGTCACTTCAGTTGTGTCTGACTCTGTGCAGNAGTAACCTAGATGTCCATCAGCAGATGAATAGATAAGAAAGTTGTGGTACATATACATAATGGAGTATTACTCAGCCATTAAAAAGAATACATTTGAATCAGTTCTAATAAGGTGGATGAAACTGGAGCCGATTATACAGAGTGAAGTAAGCCAGAAAGAAACCAAATACAGTATACTAACTCATGCTGCTGCTAAGTCACTTCAGTCGTGTCTGACTCTTTGTGACCCCATAGACGGCAGCCCACCAGACTCCCCTGTCTCTGGTATTTTCCAGGCAAGAACACTGGAGTGGGTTGTCATTTCTTTCTCCAATGCATGAAAGTGAAAAGTGAAAGGGAAGTTGCTCAGTCATGTCTGACTCTTCATGACCCCGTGGACTGCAGCCTACCAGGCTCCTCCATCCCTGGGATTTTCCAGGCAAGAGTACTGGAGTGGGGTGCCATTGCCTTCTCCAATACTAACACATATATATGGAATTTAGAAAGAGGGTAACTATAACCCTGTATGCGAGATGGCAAAAGAGACACAGATGTATAGAACAGTCTTTTGGACTCTGTGGGAGAGGAAGAGGGGCTGATTTGGGAGAATGGCATTGAACCATATAATATATATGAAACGAATCGCCAGTTCAGGTTTGATGCATGATACAGGATGCTTGGGGCTGGTGCACCGGTATGATCCAGAAGGATGGTATGGGGAGGGAGGTGGGAGGGGGGGTTCAGGATAGGGAACACGTGTACACCCATGGCGATTCATGTTGATGTATGGCAAAATCAATATATTATTGTAATTAGCCTCCGATTAAAATAAATTTATATTAAAAAATCTCATTGATCATTTTCATGTTGATTACATGTTGAAATGATAAAACTTCAGATACATTTCATTAAACAAATTATNGTTCTCTTGGTAAAACTCTATTAAGCTTCACCCTGTTTCATTCTGTACTCCACAGCCAAATTTGCCTGTTACTCCAGATATTTCTGACTTCCTACTTTTTCATTCCAGTCCCCTGTAATGAAAAGGACATCTTTTTTGGGTGTAGTTCTAAAAGGTCTTGTAGGTCTTCACGCATGCATGCATGCTAAGTTGCTTCAGCCATGTCCGACTCTGTGCAACCCCATAGATGGCAGCCCACCAGGGTCCTCTGTCTACAGGATTCTCCAAGCAAGAATATTGGGGTGCATTGCCATTTCCTTCTCCAGGTCTTCATAGAATCATTCAACTTCAGCTTCTTCAGCATTACCGGTCAGGGCATAGACTTGAATTACCATGGTATTGAATGATTATGCCTTGGAAATGAACAGAGATCATTCTGTCATTTTTGAGATTGCATCCAACTCCTGCATTCGAGATTCTCTTGTTGACTATAATGGCTACTCCATTTCTTCTAAGAGATTCCTGCCCACAGTAGTAAATAAAATGGTCATCTGAGTTAAATTCACCCATTTCAGTCCATTTTAGTTTGCTGATTCCTAAAATGTCGATGTTCATTCTTGCCATATCCTGTTTGACCACTTCCAATTTGCCTTGATTCATGGACCTAACATTCCAGGTTCCTATGCAATATTGCTCTTTACAGGATCAGACTTTGCTTCCATCACCAGTCACATGCACAACTGGCTGCTGCTTTTGCTTTGGCTCCGTCTCTTCCTTCTTTCTGAAGTTATTTCTCCAGTGATTTCTATTAGCATATTGGGTACCTACCGGCCTAGGGAGTTCATCTTTCAATGTCCAATCTTTTTGCCTTTTCACACTGTTAGTGGGGTTCTCAAGATAGGAATACTGAAGTGGTTTGCCATACTCTTTTTCAGTGGACCACATTTTGTCGAAACTGTCCACCATGACCCGTCCTTCTTGGGTGGCCCTACACAGCCTGGCTCATAGTTTCACCGGGTTAAACAAGGCTGTGTTCCATGTGATCATATTGGTTAGTTTTCTGGGACTGTGATTTTCATTCTGTCTGTCCTCTGGTGGAGAAGATAAGAGGCCTATGGAAGCTTCCTGATGGGAGAGACTGACTGAGGGGGTAACTGGGTTTGTCCTGATGGGCGGGGCCATGCTCAGTGTATCTTTAATCCAACTTTCTGCTGAAGGGTGGGGCTGTCTTCCCTCCCCGTTGTTTGACCTGAGGCAAAACTATGGTGGAGGTAACAAAGATAATGACAACCTCCTTCAAAAGATCTCACGTGCACACTGCTGCACTGAGAGCCCCCAACCCTTCAGCAGGCCACTGTTGGCCCAGGCCTCCGGGGAGACTCTTGGCCACTCATGGGTAAGTCTGGGTCAGTCTTCTGTGGGGTCACTGCTCCTTTCTCCTGGGCCCTGGTGCACCCAAGGTTTTGTTTGTGTCCTCCAAGTGTCTGTTTCCCCAGTCCTATGTAATTTCTAGCAGCTCTATAATAGGGTTAATGGTGACATCCTCCAAGAGAGCTTATGCCAGACCCAGGTCTGCTGTGTCCAGAGCCCGTGCCCATGCAGCAGTCCATTGCTGACCCCTACCTCCTCAGGAGACACTCAAACACAGTTCCAGCTCAGTCTCTATGGGTTCTCTGGGTTCTGGTGCACACAAGGTACGTTTGAGCCTTCTGAGAACCTCTGGAGGGTAAGGGGGTTTGATTCTAAATGTGATTTTGCCCCTCTTACCATCTTGCTGGGGCTTCTCCTTTGCCCTTGAACAAAGGGTATCTCCTCAAAGTCGCTCTGGCACAATGCAGCCACTTCTCCCTTGCCTTTAAAGAATTAAAAATCACAGAGATAAATTAATAAGTGATAAGTATTATAATATAGGTAAGTGTAATGGGAATGCCATGAGAGAGATCAGTTACTAGTTAAAGCCAAATCTTTAAAATTAAAATAAAAAGCAAGAATATCTGAAAATTGTTCTCTGATCAAGCCATTTTAAAAACTTATCTTTAGGAACAACCAATATAACATAATATTATAAATTCATTTAGCAAAAACTAAAAACTCCTAAAATAGTCTGCCTGCACTTTAATCAGATTGAACACTGAAATGAAGTGGCAAAATATGCCAGAACACCTGGTCATTGCCCCCTGTGGCTTAGACACTTTCTAAAAGGTTGGCATTGATGTGTCAAAGTAAGTAGCAGGTGGTCTCAAAGTCTTAGTTCCCTCTGGTGATGGATGTCAGTTGGTTCATAATTTTTCCAAAGAAGGTGCCCTAAGCAAATTATCAAGCAAAACCTACAAACCCTTTTGACCATGTTTATGCAAAAGAAAGTCAAGAGAGCATTTTCACTCATCATAAAATGACGTATTAACCCATTAAAAAGTGCTTCAGCCTGTCATTGGCAGGTCAAGGGACGATACCTAGGAACTCTACAACTCCAAATCTACTTTTCTATGCTGTGTAAAACAAAGTTTGGATTTCCTTCTAATCAAAACTTGATCACACTTCTGTTACATATTCTGCTTGTGCATTCCTTTATGTCTTAGACCTGGTTTTGTTTTAACGATTCTGTAGCATTTACATGCTAGCAAAAACTGTTTTATGTGCTTTACAAATATAAACTCAATTCACTTAGCCACTTTATGATCTAGGTGTGGCTGTTATTTCCATTTACAGATCAGGCATAGAAAGGCTAGCTGGCTATCTCAAGGTCACACAGCTATGTAACAGAGTTGGGATTTGAATCCAGGTCCACTGAATTCAGTTCAACTCCACCATCTGTCGTTGGTTTTTACTCATAATTCACTTTCCTAATTTAATTCATGTCTTAGCAGTTGAAAAATTTTTCATTACATATCTTAATGACAAGATAAGCTAAGGATAGCCCTTGGATGGATATGAAAACTGAATGTCAGTCTCCTTTTACTCACACCTAATGATCATATGTATTGATTTATTGTTAAATAAGGGTATTCTATTGAATTGGTTGAAAACCGTCTGCTCATCATATATATAAATCTAAAACTATTTACAGGTAAGGGCTAATGACGTAGATATAGAATTTGATATTCTATTAATGCCATGTTGAATTTCTAAATGTGAAATATAGGTTCAGTTCAGTTGCTCAGTCATGTCCAATGCTTTGTGACCCCATGAATCACAGTACACCAGGCCTCCCTGTCCATCACCAACTCCTGTAGTTCACTCAGACTCACATCCATTGAGTCAGTGATGCCATCCAGCCATCTCATCCTCGGTCGTCCCCTTCTGCTCCTACCCCCAATCCCTCCCAGAATCAGAGTCTTTTCCAATGAGTCAACTCTTCACATGAGGTGGCCAAAGTACTGAAGTTTCAGCTTTAGCATCATTCCTTCCAAAGAGATCCCAGGACTGATCTCCTTCAGAATGGACTGGTTGGATCTCCTTGCAGTCCAAGGGACTCTCAAGAGTCTTCTCCAACACCACAGTTCAAAAGTATCAATTCTTCAGCTTCTTCACAGTCCAATTTTCACATCCATACATGACCACAGGAAGAACTATAGCCTTGACTAGACGGACCTTAATCAGCAAAGTAATAGCTCTGCTTTTGAATATGCTATCTAGGTTGGTCATAACTTTTCTTCTAAGGAGTAAGCATCTTTTAATTTCATGGCTGCAATCACCATCTGCAGTGATTCTGGAGCCCCCAAAAATAAAGTCAGCCACTGTTTTCACTGTTTACCCATCTATTTGCCATGAATTAATGGGATCAGATGCCATGATCTTTGTTTTCTGAATGCTGAGCTTTAAGCCAACTTTTTCACTCTCCACTTTCACTTTCATCAAGAGGCTTTTTAGTTCCTCTTCACTTTCTGCCATAAGGGTGGTGTCATATGCATATCTGAGGTTATTGATATTTCTCCCGGCAATCTTGATTCCAGCTTATGTTTTGTCTTTGATAACACATAAAAATTCTTCAGCTTCACAATCTATACTTATGAATACCATGGACATTTTCAAAGGGAATTTAATAATATCTCATACTTGTAATACTTGCACTCTGATGCCATAAGGTTAAGGTTATTTTCATTACTCTTACTACAAAGACTTTTAGTTATGCACA
>SJYW01028439.1:1437651-1459419 GCA_006410735.1 Raphicerus campestris | reverse complement strand
CCCCCCCAAGCTTCCTTCTTTCTGGGTGTCCCGTAAAGGCAGGAAGGCGAGGGTCCACCCAGCATCACAGATTTCTACCCTGAAACTGCCTGGGGCAAGAGGTCTGACCCATCTCCCATGACAACTGCTGTCAACAGAGTCATAGAATTGGGGAGTGCGGTCTCCATACCCACTAGGCAGCTTCTAGGCTGCTGGACAAAGAAAGAACCCTTGTCTCTCTGCGCCCCCGCAAGGCCCCCACCCCATAGGATAAGTGCGGTGGAGGGAGAGGGAGGGATAGCCTCGGGCAGGACAGACCTCTCCACTTTTTCGTACTTTCTCTCACTACTGTCTCTACATGAGCAGGAGGCCACCGCCCACGAACCATGGGAGCTCGGTGGGACCTCGGTGGGCAGTGCCCTGGTTTTCCTGCATTACAGACAGACTTCAGAGGGGAGGGGAGCGGCCACTGAAGGAGGGACGTTCATGGGAACAGCCAATCCCAGCCCTGCTGGTCGGGGTGATGACTACTGTTTATTTCTTTATAGCTTTAATTGGAGGATGATTGCTTCACGGTGGTGTATTCTGCTGTATGTACATCAGTGTGAATCAACCGTAAGTTCAGATATATCCCCTCCCTCCTGAGGCTCCTTCCCACTCCTCATCCTATCCCGTCATTTATTGAGGACCTGGTGTGTGCAGCTGGCCCTGGACTGAGCTCCATGAATCAGCCGCCTTTAATCTTCAGGACAGGACTCTGCAGTACAGACTATTTGCAGCCTTTGTAGATGCCGGGGCTCAGAAATGGGGTTGCCCGTTGAAGATCAGTCTTGCCAGGTGGACAGCCCTCTCTGGAGCCCCAGTCACCATCCGGCACAGTGGTTTTCTTGTTTCCTTGGAAGCTCAGACCTCTGAACCTCTGTGTTTTCTATTGGCCAAGTACTAGGAGTTAAGGTTCAGGGGTGATGGCCAGACATAGCAAGCCCATCACAACCCAACGACACCCTGGACCAGCCTTGTTTTATTCCATAGTCACTAGTAAGCAAAGGCGGGAACAGCTCAGTTTCAGGCTGTGGATGTCCGGAATGAAGTGGGGGATGCGAAGGCATGCGTGTTCAGCAGACGGTGCAGTGAGCAGCCTGGAAGCTGACATCGCCTCTGCCTCATCTTCCACCCTAAGAAGAGGAAATGGAGTGCTTCTCTAGCATCCGCCTAGCTTTCCCGTATCTCTTGCCAGTGTGGTTTTGAGATAAATTGGGGTTTGTATTTTATGCCAGAACTTTCTGAAGCCCAAGAGCTTTTCTGCAAAGCTTGGTTCAAAAGCCTCAGCCAAGAGGATTCTTCTGTCCTGAGAACCAAGAGCTCCCTTTAGAAGGCAAGATGGAGCGATGAGTCCATTCATGATCCAGCCTCCCAGTGTTCGGGGAGAAGCCCCAGCCCAAGGAAGCCTGTCCCTAAGCGGATTGGCTACAAGGTCGGGGAGCTCTGCAAACCTATGGCAGAATCCTCCAGAACCAAGACAATCGAAAACATGAGTACTAGAATATCACATTCTCAGCCAGTTGGGGCTGGAGAGCAGCCAGTAGGGGTTTGGAGAAAACAACAGGACACAGTTCATAAAATTAAAACTCACGGAAACTCCGCTTCAGTGAGTCAGATGCCGGCAGCGAGTTTCCTGGCAACTCGAGAGAAGGCTTCCCTACGCAGGCAGATTTTTTTTTTTAATCTTCGTAATTATTTAATGGCAGTCTAATGGATGGATGCATTAATACAATAAGTTGCATCCATTTAATGTAGAGTTCAATAATCTGAGACACACGTGTGTATGCTCACGTTATCACCAAACCAATACACAGAATGTTTCCATCCCCCCAAGAGAACATTTCCATCACCTCAAATTTTCCTGGGGCACCCAGCCCGTCATCCCCGGCCTCTGCCCTAACCCTGAAGCAACCTCTCGTCTCTGCCTTATGTAACTGTAGACTCTAGATTATGATTCGTTTCATAAGCAGAATTTTTATCAGCCAGAACTTTCGGTGACAAGTAACAGGAATCCCAGCTTCCCAGGCAGCTCAGTGGCAAAGAATCCACCCGCCAATGGAGGAGATGCCAGAGATGTGGGTCCGATCCCTGGACTGGAAAAAGATCCCCTGGATTTTTCCTGCTCCAGTATTCTTGCCTGGGAAATCCCATGGACAGAGGAGCCTGGCGGGCGACAGTCCATGGGGTCACAAAGAGTCGGACACGACTTGGCAGCTGAGCACACACGCAGCAGAAACCGCCGAGTTTAATCGGCTGAGGGGGAGGGGTGGGTGGTATAGGTGGGGCATATGCTTGTGTCTAGAGGAACTCCCGGACTCACATACCAGCAAAGGCCCACAAGTGATTTTCAATACAGACATCGCTGGACCCGGAACATCAAATGATGTTCCTGAGGTTACTTGTCTTTTCCTCTGCTTCTCACCTTTGCTTTGGTCTATATGGCCTGTGTTCCCAATGAATCAACTAAACGGCAGGTAATTAGTAGACATTTGACAATTTCAGCAATCTCGGCAGAAGGAGAGCATCCCTTTGCTGGTAATTCTGACAAAGTCCCAACCCTCATGCTCCCTAGGCAGGCCCCGGTCGCCTGCCCTCCCCTTAAGTGGGAGGCCCTGGGGCGTAAGGGGTGCCTGCCGCGCTGTGGGGCAGAGGGGAGTGAAAGTCGCTCAGTCATGCCCGACTCTGCAGCCCCACGGACTCTCCCGGCCAGAACACTGGAGTGGGGAGCCTTCCCCTTCTCCAGGGAATCTTCCCAACCCAGGCATCAAACCCAGGTCTCCTGCATTGCAGGCAGATTCTTTACCNTATGTTTTGTCTTTGATAACACATAAAAATTCTTCAGCTTCACAATCTATACTTATGAATACCATGGACATTTTCAAAGGGAATTTAATAATATCTCATACTTGTAATACTTGCACTCTGATGCCATAAGGTTAAGGTTATTTTCATTACTCTTACTACAAAGACTTTTAGTTATGCACACTTCTGCATATTTATACTGTGTTTTAACTGTATTGGTCAACTGTAGTCTGGTCTTCATCAAGCCAGTTCTGATAACAGTTGTACATATTATCTGAGGCAATAATGGCAGCTTAATCATAGAGAATAATCCTAAAACACCCACTGTCAATGTCACTGATTACAAATTCATCTATTCCTCACTGCATTTTTATTTTTATAAAATTCAGTGACATTCAGTAATAGAAAATGGGTCTCAGAGTTAAAAGAACAGGAACTAAAAAGCAAATGTATCAATAAAGATACCCTGATTTGCATTTCGCTAGATGTAACGAAATAAAATTATTTTACTGTGTTCTTTCTTCTATATCACCTAAAACACTACCTTAATAATTTGTTACACTATTAACACAAATAAAATGTTATTGTTGTTTAATGCATCTAATTTATTAAGAAACAAGGCAGTATATTCACAAATCAAATACTATAAAAAAGTAACTTTTTGTGGGCTACAGTCAAAAATTACTATCTCAAAATGAAGTATAGACAGACTTTGTACATATAAGTTAGTGAATAAGATGAACTGAAGTGAAAGTTGCTCAGTCATGTCTGACTCTCTGCAACGCATGGACTATACAGTCCATGGAATTCTCCNAAAAGTAACTTTTGTGCGCTACAGTCAAAAATTACTATCTCAAAATGAAGTATAGACAGACTTTGTACATATAAGTTAGTGAATAAGATGAATTGAAGTGAAAGTTGCTCAGTCATGTCTGACTCTCTGCAACGCATGGACTATACAGTCCATGGAATTCTCCAGGCCAGAATACTGGAGTGGGTAGCCATTGCCTTCTCCAGGGAATCTTCCCAACCCTGAAATTAAACCCACATCTCCCACATTGCAGGAAGATTCTTTACCAGCTGAGCTACCAGGGAATCACTGTGAATAAGATTTATAACTACAAAAATAAATTAAGTTGTACTTACCAATGTTCTTAAAGTTACTAAAATTTTCCTACAATGACATAATTCACAGTGTTATAAAAACACCTATAACAGCACTTTTCTAATCTTAACATATATATGATATGACAATATATATAAACTTTATAGTTGGGAATCAATACATAATTTAAATTATCGCTCTTTTTTTGTTCATTTTATTGTACATTACAATAATGAAGAAGGATTTAGGAAAATTTTCAGCCAGTATTTTTCTATGTTCTTTTGTATGCACTTATGTGAAGACTAGAAAATGGTTTTGTTAGTTAGTTCATTGTGTAATCTTCCAGATTCTTTGAATGAGATGAACTCCATTAAATAGCATCAGTTCAGTTCAGTCACTCAGCTGTGTCCGACNCCATTTTTCTTTTGTATGCACTTATGTGAAGACTAGAAAATGGTTTTGTTAGTTAGTTCATTGTGTAATCTTCCAGATTCTTTGAATGAGATGAACTCCATTAAATAGCATCAGTTCAGTTCAGTCACTCAGCTGTGTCCGACTCTTTGCGACCCCATGAATCGCAGCACAACAGGCCTCCCTGTCCATCACCAACTCCCAGAGTTTACTCAAACTCATGTTCATTGAGTCAGTGATGCAATCCAGCCATCTCATCCTCTGTCGTCCCTTTCTCCTCCTGCCCCCAATCCCTCCCAGCATCAGAGTCTTTTCCAGTGAGTCAGCTCTTTACATGAGGTGGCCAAAGTACTGGAGTTTCAGCTTTAGCATCATTCCTTCCAAAGAAATCCCAGGGTTGATCTCCTTCAGAGAGAATGGACTGGTTGGATCTCCTTGCAATCCAAGGGACTCTCAAGAGTCTTCTCCAACACCACAATTCAAAAACATCAATTCTTCAAGCGTTCAGCTTTCTTCACAGTCCAAATCTCACAAATCCATGCATGACCACTGTAAAAACCATAGCCTTGACTAGACAGACCTTTGGTAGCAAAGTAATGTCTCTGCTTTTGAATATGCTATCTAGGGTGGTCATAACTTTCCTTCCAAGGAGTAAGCATCTTTTAATTTCATGGCTGTAGTCACCATCTTCAGGGATTTTGGAGCTCCCTAAAATAAAGTCTGACACTGTTTCCACTGTTTCCCCATCTATTTCCCATGAAGTGATGGGACCAGATGCCATGATCTTTTTCTGAATGTTGAGCTTTAAGCCAGCTTTTCCCCTCTCCTCTTTCACTTTCATCAAGAGGCTCTTTAGTTCCTCTTCACTTTCTGCCTTAAGGGTGGTGTCATCTGCATATCTGAAGTTACTGATATTTCTCCTGGCAGTCTTGATTCCAGCTTGTCCTTCTTCCAGTCCAGCATTTCTCATGATATACTCTGCATGTAAGTTAAATAAGCAGTGTGACAGTATATAGCCTTGACGTACTCCTTTTCTTATTTGGAACCAGTCTGTTGTTATTAAGTAGCATAGTGAACAGCAATTTTCCTTCTGTAATTTACTTCTAAGGTAGAAACTAAACTAACAAAATGTTCATGTTCTTCCTGGTTTTACCCTGACTACAAGTCTCAGAAACCAGAAACTTTTCTGAAAGTCTTCAGAAACCACATAGGAACTATGCCTTATATGTATTTACTGTTCCATGCATATTTGTGAGATTGGGCTGGATTCAAACATGGTTCATTTACTGTGTAATTGTACACATTACTACAAAGACTATAACAGCAGATCAACATCACAGAATAATGGGAAGAAGAAATGATTAATAAATTATCATTTCTTGGCTTCATCACATAACTAGAACCTGGTAACTTAGTCAGACTTATCTCTAGATGGGCAATATTCTTAACAAAGATTTTTAGTTGCCTCTGATACGATGCTATAATAGTTGATCCCAATCCAGTATATGCATGGCCATTTATATTAAATAAAACTAGCTTTAAGAAGAAATAGCACAGACTCATTTTATAGCCCTTTATGGGTATTTTTTTTTTTTTACTATGAACAGTTTGATTTTTTGTGTAAGATTCAGAACTGAGAAAGCAAAGTTAAGAATTCTTCAGTTATTATGGACAAAACTATAAAATCTAGTAGTTTTGTTTCAATTTGTAGATTCCAAATATAGCCAGTTCACACTATGACTCTCAAATCCATTCATTTTCCCTCTCATATACAATACATATTACATTTCATATATATATATATATATATGTGTGTGTGTGTATGTGTGTGTGTGTGTGTGTGTTAAACTGTTCATGAACATATTCATAAACCACCATACATTTAGAATATGTGATTCATAGCCAACTGAAGTACAGAATTGTAGGCAGCTGGTGCTCTGTAAAGACTGGGCAACAAAATAATGCTTTTTAGTATATTGTAAAACAATATTCTCAGTATTTTTATCACCTCTTATTTACTCTACATTGACATATCTTAAAGAGAGTATGGACTACTAGATGTTAGTTTAATGTCCTATGAGATTGTATTTTTCTAAATATAGAGTTTGTCCATGCTTTTAATTTATAGTTATAATTATGAATTCCAAAGATTATGTAAAAGAAGTAAGACCATCGGCTGGCTCCACTTTTGATTACTGAAATAATCTAATAAATAAGCAACTCTTTATAAGTCACAGTAAAATTACATGGACATGGATGTGGCTATTAACTAATGGAAGTGATGCAAATGTTTAAAAATATTTAGCTCATATTAGTTGTGATATACCTTTATTACAGAGTTGTTCTAAGTATTACCACAGGGCTCTCACTATATAAGTGATCAATACATATTGGTAAACTTTGTAAATTTGGTGCACATTTATTTGTAGCTACACACCAACTATATATGACTTTTTTAAAAAAATATTTTTTGTGGCAACAATGAAATGTTGGTTTTAAATCACTATGATATATTGATCAATGATATTAGTTTAGTAACAGAAAAAGAGAAATAAATGAGAAAGGTTGGTAGTATAAAAATGAACGTGGTTATTAGAACCATGCAAAGAGAATTATGCTCCCCTGCAATTAACCTAACAAAGTTAGGCTCTTACTTACTCTGGTCAATGAAATGTTAGAAGTAGGGAGTTTCACTTTCTTGCGTAAAGTTTCCAGTCAGTGTGAAATAGAGCCCCACTAACTTCACCCTGCTGTGGTGACCTGTGGCAACATGTGCTGAGTTTTCTTCAGCCTGGGTCTCTCGTGACCACCTTGAGCAGAGATCCCCTGGTGCTGCTGCTGCTGCTAAGTCGCTTCAGTAGTGTCCGACTCTGTGCGACCCCATAGACTCTGTGCCCACCAGGCTCCCCCGTCCCTGGGATTCTCCAGGCAAGAACACTGGAGTGAGTTGCTATTTTCACACATGAAAGTAAAAAGTGAAAGTGAAGTCGCTCAATCGTGTCTGACTCTTAGTGACCCCATGGACTGCAGCTCCTCTGTCCATGGGATTTTCCCCCTGCTATCCCATAATGATGAAGCTACATGAGCAAGAAAGAAAATGCTGTTGATCCCAAGTTGATCCCACTGGGAAGTTGAAATCATTTGTTATTTCTGCAGACCTTAGTCTTTGCTGACTGACNCATGAAAGTAAAAAGTGAAAGTGAAGTTGCTCAATCGTGTCTGACTCTTAGTGACCTCATGGACTGCAGCTCCTCTGTCCATGGGATTTTCCCCCTGCTATCCCATAAGGATGAAGCTACATGAGTAAGAAAGAAACTGCTGTTGATCCCAAGTTGATCCCACTGGGAAGTTGAAATCATTTGTTATTTCTGCAGACCTTAGTCTTTGCTGACTGACATTGCTCAAACTGGAAAGTTTCCATAACTCAAACTCAATATATAGGACATCCGCTTGGGGATGTGTAACAAGATCTAGAGAAATAAGTTGTAACTTTGAAAAAGGATTTTCAGTGAAATATTACATGGAAAAACATTTATGCCATAAACCTAATGATCATGCATCCCTAGATAAAAAGGCTAGAAAGTTCAACTGCCTGGGTAGGTTACATCCATCTGTGTTTAGTAAAGAATTAGGAAAAAAAAAAAAAAAAAGGTGGGTGAGAAGGAGAGAGAGGAGAACAAGAAAAGAAAAGAGAAGGGAAGTGAAGAGAAGCAGAAAATCTGATCTCAGTAAAGAACTGGAGAATAAACAGGGCCCACAAATTCAGCAACAAGCAGAAGCAACTGTTTGTCACCAATATGTAAAAGATTTCGATAGAAAGCACCAACTATAATTGGTCCTGATGAACATGTCAAGTTGAAGCCTGTAGTGGCTATTTCCATTTTACAATGTCTGAATAAATTAAGATATTCAGCAGTACAATCTATTCAATAATATAGCATCCAGTAAACCATTTCTTTTGAACAAAATATCCTAGGAACATGATTGAATATGTGGCTATTTCTTCTAAAATCTGAAAGAAAATACTTATGATTAACTCAAGAAAAAAGACATATGACGTGATGGGGTGCAGAGAAGCAAGGGAATATAGTAATACTATAATACTTGAAAAATAATTGTAGATTTATCTGCTGCTATGTGTTACTGACTGAATTCAAGTTAATGAGAAAAAATTTTAGTGAGTTATGCTTGCAGAATACTGATTCTTATGCATTTACTCTGAGAGTAAATTCATAATTTAGATTTATCATAGATATTTCAGTATATAAAATATATCTCAAGATCAAATAAGGACTGAAGGGGTTTACAGAGTAATGGGGAAAATATTAAAGAGCAAAAATTAAATTAGAAATATTTGTAAAGGAGGATATTAGTATAAATATGTTCTAAATAATTTAATATACAATCATATGACATCTGATAACTAAAGGTACTACTTAGAATATTCCTTTATCCAAAAACACTTGCTAATCTTCAGGATCCATTTTCTTTATCTTAACTATTCTGGCAATCTAACACAAATATGAGTTTTCTATAATGCCCTCTCCCTTGGTAGGAGAGCAAGATGAATGTAAGCAATGTAGAGTAAAGGAGTTCTGATGAGAAGAGCGGCTACTGATAAAATGTCAACCTGATTTTCTACTCTCTAATATATATACCAATCTAACACAAAATCTAATTCACGATTCGATTATCATACTTAGGCTCTAGAGTTTGATATTGAGAACTTGAAATATCATCTTTCAATTTCTGCCTAAATTTAATTGTAATTCAGTAGCTGTCCATTTTTTTTTTCCAAGTCAATAGAGAAATTTTTGCAAAGGTCTCTAGGGTTCAGAGTCTGTTCTAGGAGTGCTGATCATGTTGTCTACATGAAAGAATAATTCAAAGGCTACTGCATTGTGAAAAGAGTCTTTGAAAAATATACTAATAATCCTGATTTTTAAATGTATATGTATATGTGTTTACACATGTTCTTTTATATGATGAATGTATGTATCTGTGTATTTTAATAAGTATGTACATATGCTTATCCATTTTGTTCTGAAGCAAGCCGGGTATTTTTATTCTTGTATTATAGTCTACTGAACAACAAAAGTCTGTTAGTTTATCATTGTCTAAGTGGTCACTTGAGTTTTAGATGATAATAAATACAACTATATAAATAGGCAGAAAAATGGCACAATTTCTGCAAAGATCTCTAAATGTAAAGGGAATCATCTCAAAGGGAAATAAGAGTTCTTTTACACACTTCCCTGCATTTCAAGCAATTAAGAACAATAGGAACCACTAAGCTTTTTGAAACCTTTCAAGAGCACAAACTAGTTTGCAAGACAAGGTAATTTCTCAGTATTTTAAATGGAAGTAAAAAACTTGGAAGGAGACAAAAAGATGAAAGTAATGTTATCAAACTCAGAGTCAGTAATAAGGAATAAAAAACCTGCTAGGAGCACAATTTCTTTTAAATTATACTTAAAATATTTGGGCACAAAATGATGTAAGAGTTTCCTATTAATTATTCTGTCTTTGAGTAATTATTTCTTGCTAACTATGACAACTAAGACAGCAAAAATAAATTTTGCTTCATGTCTGTTAGAAGGGTCAATGAATTTATGATTTGAAAATATGATTAAGATCTTGAGTGTTTTATATATTTGAAATTAGGAGAACTATGACAGATCTAGAAAAGTTATAACAGGAATGGAAATAACAAGTCCTAGAATTTCAAACACAATAGTTATTGAATGAGTAAACAATAAGAGAATTTAACCCAGGAGTGAATACAGGCTCTGCAAATACATTTAAGATCTAGTAAATAGTTTTGCATTTAAATGAATGACTAATCTTTTAAAATAAACAAGAATTAAGATTAACATTATATCTATCTAGTGTGAATTAACAAAATACTATGTGTATCTAATTGCTTCTAACAGTCAAGCAGACATCACCAATTGATACTGAGTTGCTGAGCTTGATAGCAGCCATAGAATCCATTGCCATACTACATATATATATATTTTTTTTTTTAAGAAAATACAAATTGAATGAATTTGAATATAAAAAGTATTTTGGATATGTATCAGTGTTACTTCCTTATAGTCATTACAATTAGCCACAAAGCTCAAAACTTTGGTACCAGAAGTTTGTTTGTTTTTCTCCTCCATCTCTCAATTTCCTTCCCACACTTTTGTATATACATATATATTTTTTGAGTGTGTATCTATGGGGAGCAAGGGAGGAGAGAGGAACCAAATAAATACCGTCATTCAAGTATTCTCCATGTTATAGAAAATCTTTCGAGTTTCAAAAGCAATTTTAACATTTACTATAAGGTAGCTTACTAAAGTAGAAATTTAGCACATATTTTGACCATTTGGACAACTATGTAAGGAAAGATCTACTGTATACTTCTGTAATTAGTCAGTGCATATTTGTTTTTATTCAGAGATACACTCAAAATATTTAAATGAATAGCAGATCTGTAGAGAATTATTTTATACCAAAGTAAACTGGTTTTAGGATTCACACTGTAAAGGACTTCGTCTTTCTAACTGGTGGCGTGTGTGTGTGCTCAGCCTCACAGTTGTGTCCAACTCTTTGCAACCCCATGGACTGTAGCCTGCCAGGCTTCTCTGTCCATGGAATTTTCCAAGCAAGAATACAAAGTGGGGGAGGTGTACTGATATGAGTTGGAGGAAAGATCTTATTCTAGACCCACCCATGTAAATTTGCTTGATTTAAGGCTTTGGGTATATGTGCACTTTACTTCTATAAAATGAGCAGTCATAGATTTTTAGAGATTTCTAAGCCTACATTTCAATTGTGGATTCATGTTGTATCTGAAATATAATTGTATTATAACATCAACCATAGAAACCGTTAAGTGAAGCAACAATTTTGACAAGTTCACATTTTTCAACAATATTTATAATATATAACTTCTAAAATATCATTTTATATCTAAATACTTTATTCTATTAAATCATAAAACATTAATAAATCTATCGGAGGGTTTAAAATCACAAATTAATCAAAATAAATTTCACTAAATATCAGCAGGGAATCAGTTGTTAAATATGGTTAAAGCACTTTTCCATCCCTGACATGATACAGTTCAGACTATGTATTGTGAGGGAAAGTATATATGAGACATGTTCAGCACAGTGAAACAAGAAAGTCTGCCTAAGGACAGTGGAGTGGAAAATAAACGGCATAGGAGTGTGGTCGACCAGGCTAAATAGCAACGTCTNCACTTTTCCATCCCTGACATGATACAGTTCAGACTATGTATTGTGAGGGAAAGTATATATGAGACATGTTCAGCACAGTGAAACAAGAAAGTCTGCCTAAGGACAGTGGAGTGGAAAATAAACGGCATAGGAGTGTGGTCGACCAGGCTAAATAGCAACGTCTTTGGTGGATTTGTAAATACAGGCACTGTTAAAAAAAAAAAAAAAAAGAAAGAAATTAAAAATAGATTTTAATTCATTATTAAATCAGTACACAACTGCTTCACGACGTTAGTATTCTAATATCAGAGAGCTTTTGCAAAAGACTATTCTATATATTTGTGTCTCTTTTGCTGTCTCGCATACAGGGTTATCATTACCATCTTTCTAAGTTCCATATGTATGTGTTAGTATACTGTATTGGTGTTTTCTCTTGCAAAGTTTTATTTACAAACAACAGCTGTATCTTCAAAATATATACTAAAATGTTTGAAAAATATCTTTTGGCATACCCTTAAGTNTATTCTTGATTCTGATCAAATATGCCAAGTTAGTAATAATAATAATAAATTACTTACATTTATCAATTTAAATCCTAAATTCCTATGAGAAAATATTTCTATCAGTTTCCAATTTGAAAATTACTACAGAGCCTATAACTAATCAATGTTATAAAATATTTTATCTTAAAAATGTATTACATTTTAAAATTTAAAAACTGATTTGATATAAATATAAAAATACTACAAAATCATAAAGCAATTATATCATATACCATGAAATGTTCACATACAAATTCCATTATCTGTGTGCTTCACTTATTCTCCATAGTTCTAAAAATATAGAAAAACACTGTTATAAAATATGTATCGGTTCTTGCTTCCTTCCTTTAATTAGCATATGGGTTAAGCATCAATAGTCATTTGGTAATTCTCTTTCTAATTTGTTTCTTACAATTCAGAAGTCAACAGATACTATATTTCCATCAAGCACCAGAAAGCAAATTAATTGTTCAGTATATGTAGTATTGCTGCCGCCATAAACTGTTCTGCAAAACCTGAAAATAAATATCTTTCAGCGACACTGAACAAAGGGGTATGAACCTCAGGATCTGTCTCTTATACACATCTTCGCATGATTTCNTCCATCAAGCACCAGAAAGCAAATTAATTGTTCAGTATATGTAGTATTGCTGCCGCCATAAACTGTTCTGCAAAACCTGAAAATAAATATCTTTCAGCGACACTGAACAAAGGGGTATGAACCTCAGGTCATCTAAAAGACATATTTCACCAAGTGCTTGAGGTTTATTATTTAGAAGAGATGGTTAAATAAATACTAATGATGTCTATTACTTACTCAAATGCCTCCTTTTATTGTATTTTTACAGGTGCTAAATTTAATATTTCAAATAAGAGATATGAAATAAATTCCAGAAAGCATAGCTCAGATGGCTGGTATAAAAGGTCTGAAAGAACCTAATATATACTAAATTAAACATGAACACTTTAAATTAGACTAGGATTGGCAATATTTGTTATTTTGAGGCTTAATATAACCAAGGCACACATTTTTCTAACATGCTAAATTCAAGAACAGGATTTTAACATAAAAGTAAATGTAAGAAAACCAAAATAATTCAGCCACTAATTTATTCATCTCAAGGAATATAATAAAGAAAAATAAGTCATTTAAAATCTACTTTTAAGTCACAAGTGAAACATGTTGATGTAAGTTACTGATTTATGTGTAACAGGTCAACTGGCACTGGAGAAAAAATATGAACTATTAACTGCACCACTTCATTGGCTATCAAACATGTCTAAACTGAAGACTCCTTTATTGTGGCAGTGTTTAAAGAGGGAAAGTGCCATTACCCATCACAAAGCCCCTAACATGAAAATCAATCATTCATTTAATAGACTATTTTTGAAGGTATTTCTAATCTGTTTAATCACTATATAAACGAAGTGAAAAATGGTAAGTCTTATCAAGATATTATTTTATTGCATCTTTCTAATAACTCAATGACTACTCATTGTATAAAGGGACTGCACAAACTCTAAACTCAAGAAGAGAGAAAAAATTACAATTAGGTAGTATAATTATGCATTTATTTCTCTGGCTTGATGATATGCTTCTATGCTATGTTGCATAGTCTGTGCACTTAGGAACATCAGTACTTATATTGTTGTGTAAAATGAACAGCTACTGAGCTCTAATGGGCTTCATTCTGTGTTTTAAAATTCCTCAAAATGACTCTGTGATCATTAGCTTCATAAGCAATAATGCATGCTACTGCTCATAAAAGAGTGTAATAAAGAAAAACATGAGTAGCTAACCTCAACGTTGCCTTAATTCTAGAAAGATGAAATGCGTACACATTTTTTTTTTGTCATCAAAGCAAGGATTAAGATACATATCATCCCTTTTTTATATTTAAAAACAGTTTTAAAAAAGGATATTGGATGCTTAACAAGCAGACATTTCACTGGGTACGTTAAAGGAAATGTTCCATGAACCTTTGCTTGAACTTTATTTGGACCAGAGTTTAAGTTACCTCTCTTGGATTGAGGTGATCATTCTCTCTAGTGACAGGAAATTAGCTCACTTACCTTTCCTAAGTATCAGTTTACATAATTTTAATTCATAAGAAATTGTGCTTGGGGGAAACTTGCACCTTACCAGTAGATCAGGCGTCACTTTGGTATCACCTGAGGGCACCTCAAGTGCCCGCTCCCTCCTCCACTAGCAGTATATTAACTTCAGTGTGGCGCTGAACATTTGATTCAGTTATTTGAATTTTTACATCACACCCATGGCAATGGAAACACATATGTGCATAATGTATTTACATTCTTTAAAGCTTGCCAAACAGTGGGTATTTCAAAAGAAAGGAAATAAAGTCCCTTCAACATTAAATCCAGATGATACGCTAACAGGTTCCACAGATTGCCACACAGAATCTTGGACTGTTGCATAAAATATAAGCAATTCGTGACAGTTATGAACCCTATAGTCCTGAGTTAAGTGCTGCTGTTATTGCTGAATAGCATGGCCAAATTAAAATTGCAAATTATTTTAACATTTATTTTTAAAATAATTTTGAAAATAAAATTTAATTTAAAAATAAAAATTTTAAAATAATTTTAAAAATAAATGTTTAAAATTGGAACAAATATGATTTTCTATGACTGAAATGGTCAAGGATGACATTTCTAAATTTCTGTGATAATAGTGTTTAAAATTATGATATTAATGATATAAAGACAAAACTCATCTTCAAATTTAAATATTTTATCCATCAAAGCTTTAGAGCTTTTATTTATAAGAAATTAACTTTCCTGAATTTTGGCCAATATGTTGTATGTACATTTGTGACATTGTTAAAACCAAAGCAGTAATCAATATTACAGCCTAAGATTAAATTATTTGGGGGGAGCTCCAAAATCACTTTAGATGAGTACCAAAGCCATGAAATTAAAAGATGCTTGCTCCTTGGAAGAAAAACTATGATCAACCTAGACAGCATGTTAAAAAGCAGAGATTACTTTGCCAGCAAAGGTCCATCTAGTCAAAGCTATGGTTTTTCCAGTAGTCAGGTATGAATGTGAGAGGTGGACTAGAAAGAAAGCTGAGCTCTGAAGAACTGATGCTTTTGAATTGTGGTGTTGGAGAAGAGTCTTGTGAGTCCCTTGGACTATAAGGAGATCCACCCAGTCAATCCTAAAGGATATCAGTCTTGAATATTCATTGGAATGACTGATGCTGAAACTCCAATCCTTTGGCCATGTGATGTGAAAAACAGACTCATTGGAAAAGACCCTTATGCCGGGAAAGATTGAAAGTGGGAGGAGAAGGGGACGACAGAGGATGAGATGATTGGATGGCATCACTGACTCAATACACATGAGTGTGAGTAAACTCTGGGAGTTGGTGGTGGACAGGGAGGCCTGGCATGCTGCAGTCCATAGAGTCACAAAGAGTGGACACGACTGAGCGACTGAATTGGAATGAAGCTAAAATGACTGCATTAAAATATATTATCTGTTTCATTATCGTAGCTGTTCATCCAAGTGCAAATTATAAATTCCTCTGTCAATGACTAAACAGGAAAAGCATTTTAAAATGTGCTTCAGCTTGAGGAGGCAGGAGAGAATGTTATCAATGCCTAACAAGTGCCAATGAATTTCTGCAAGATCAATTAGATATTTGATACCTTTTCATTAAGACAGAGATAACTAAATCATACATTCCATTGCTGAATAAAATTTACTGGAATTAAATAGAAGAGATGTTAGTAGAATATTTTTATATATTCTATTCTGAAGAAGTGATAGTTGGAAATCAAGCAAGGTCATGAGGAAGAGAGAGATTATTTTCTTTAATATTTTTTCATACATTTCAAAATCAACTAAGTAAGACACCTGTGGACACATAAGCCGACAAAATAACACAATCAGATGACATGGAAAAAATATCCCTCCTCTAGATTTTTCCTGAAAAAATAGCTTCCTTTTTCTATCATATAGAACCATATAAGGAAGACAGTGGAATGTACCACAAACAAAATATAAAAGGGAGAAGGAACTATAAAAATTTAGGAGTCAAGAATGTCCCCTTCTTCTAGGCTTCACTGGTTAATTCTGAATATGTACAGCTAAAGTTAAATGATATTGGGCAGAGAATGATTGGTACTTCTTTAAGCTCTTTGTAATAATACTCTCAGTATAGCTGTAAAAGCAAAGTTAATTTTAACAGTCTCAAAAGTTAAGTAAGTTGGTAAATCCGACTCACATATAAGATGCCAAAGGAGTGTTCACATATTTCTTTGTACATTCTTTAGGAACTCAGTGTAGGAAAGAGAATGTGAGCATAATGCTATAGTTCTGAATATTGAGCTATTTACTCATTTATTTATTATTCCTGCTCTTGTTCTTTAGTCCGTATTGATAATAGTTACAGAAAAGCACTAAGATAAAGCACAAAAGTTTTCCCATTTTTTTTTTCCAGCTACTCACACAAGCACATGTAACACTGACGTTGTAATGGGAAATATGAAATCTTTCTCTTTTCAGAGCACAGTATGAATAATGTAGCACAAATGCAGAAGTCAAGGTCTGTGTTTTCTCATCTGGATATATAATCCACTAAGAACCATTTTTTGAGAAAGCCCTCTTATCTCTACTGTACTGCAATGTCACCTTGATTATAATTAAAGGGAGTTTGTGTTTATTGGTTTATTATTGAACACTGTTTTGTTTTTCACTGATGTGTTATTGTGTTCGTATCACACTGATTTATTTTATAATCAGGTTTTAATTATTTTATAATTAAGCTTTATAATTAACATTTGTTTAATAGGATGAATAAAGGTAAGATCAAATGGTCAAACCCAGGAAAACAAATTCCCAGACTTCTTTATGGAAACTTCAAGAATGACTTAGTTTTATTTTACAGAAGACATATGACTATTCAGGTCTTATTTTTTTCTTTTTCAGTCTGTTTTAAGGTGGTGTTTGTTTTAATCAAACCAAATATTTGGTTGTGATTGGGATTAATGGTGCATCCATCCAAGTATTTATTTTTAAAAATTCCAATACTGTTTTATATTTGGGGATAAAGAACATGCACATAATTTGTTAGCTTTGATGGTAGGCATTTAAATGTATTCATGCTATTGCAAACGGAACCAGTTGTTAAATGTAATCTCTTAATATAAGTCTAGTTAAATGACTTCAACTGTGGTCTCTATCTTATAACTAATACTGTCAACTTTTTAGTTAAAATGGCAAAAATCTGACTTAGCATTACTATAATNAGTTAATGGGAAATTTTACCCTCTGCCATTGCCTGCTATGGAAAACAGAACTTCAGTTTTGTCTCTTAGCTACATGTACTAAGAAAAGCCATTCTAAGACTCTTTAAGCTTTGCAACATATATACTTTGGACTCTAAAATCTTTGTCCTTAAGGAAATACCATGTGGCTGAGTCTATAGTATTTCAAAACAATAATTCCCTGGCAGTTCAGTGGTTAAGATTCTGTGCTCCCTGTGTAGGGAGTGAGGTTTCAATCCCTGTTTGGGGAATTAAGATCCCACATGCTACACAGGCAGGGTTAACGATTTTTCTAAAAATTTTTAAAGAAATGCTACAAAAAAAAATTTGAAAATGAAAAATTGTATCCCAAGGGTTGATTTTATTTGATCTGCAAAACACAAAAATAGAGCTATGAGTCTTTCTTATTTAGCTGTATATAAGAGCCACACATGTAATACAAATGACCCTTGACCTGTGAATGTGCAATCAACAATAACGAAAGAGACATAACTATACTGCCATCAGAAAGTTGAGAACCTACACCAATGACAAGACAGAGAAGAATGATTGTTACGCCTACATTAGAAGTGAACATGCAGGGTGCTACAGCCTTCACAGAGGAGGATATACACCAGATTGTATATTTATTAAATAACATTGTATTTAGAAATAGTATATTAACTGTGTTACATATATAAAAACACTGGATTGTATACTTCTTAAATAAATGATATATCTGACCTCACTAAGCATGACATAATCAGGCACCATAGGGCTACAACTGGTGGATGCAGTAGACAGTATTTGGCACCAACCATGGAGTACTTAGGGGTTGCAAAGAACTGGATATGACTGAGCAGCTTTCCATTTCACTTTCACTTTTCATGGAGTATGCTTCTCTTCTTTCTAGTACATATTTGAACTTTAATCTGATAGAGTCTTTGCATCTAACTTCGAATCCACTTATATTTCTGGGATACAGAAACAAGTTAAAGGTCACCATCAAGTAGCAATTAGCTAAATCTAGAATGTGACATATTCTGCAGTACAATTGACTCCATTTCTTCAACAAGTCAGTGAGATGAAAACAAATTAACCATAAGAAAGGGGATAATATTCTCATTAAAAGTTGTTTAAAAGTGAGTTGAGACAACTCTTCAAGTGGTCTCACTAGAAAATATTTTAGAAAGATTATTTTGTTAGATGTGCTAGTCACCTAAGCATTATAAAATAAAATAGTGTTTGTTTGTTTTCAGATTCACACTGAAGTCTGTGTTGGGGGTGATGATAACATGATGTCTGTGATTTCCTTTTGAATATGTCAGGAAAGAAAAGGATGGGAGATAAATGAGTAGAAACGTGAGGCACAAAACAAATACAGCACATATTTTTATGGTTGTTAAGCTTGGTTCTTCACACCTTTTATATTTGTTTCACATAGATTTACATAATATTGATGAAAGGAAAATAAAAGCAGAACATTGTAGGGAGGAGCCAGTTTGACAGCTGTATTATCCACTCTGCAAAACAAACAAACCATAAAATAGTAGTGGTATACAAAAATAAGTTAGTTCTGCTTTGCAAATGGGTTCATGGTACCATTTTTCTAGATTCCACATATATGCAACATAGGGTGTTTATTTTTCTCCTTCTGACTTACTTCACTCTGTATGACATTCTTTAGGTTCATCCATGTCTATGCAAACAGCACAGTTTTGTTCCTTTTTTATGGCTGAGTTATGTTCCATTGTATACATGTATCACATCTTCTTAATCCATTCATCTCTTGATGGACATTTAGGTTTCTTCCATGTCTGCTGTTGTAAATAGTGCTGCTATGAACACTGGGGTGCATGTGTCTTTTGGAATCAGAGTTTTCTCCAGTTTATGTCCAGGATGGGACTGCTGGGTCATATGACAGTTCTAATTTTAGCTTTTTAAGGAACCTCCTTACTGTTCTCCATAATGGCTGTATCACTTTCCATTCCCACCAACAGTGCAGGAGTGTTCCCTTTTCTCCACATGTGGTACAGAGGAAATTAACACAACATTGTAAAGCAGATACACTCCAATAAAATTTTTTTTAAGGAAAAAAAAAAGTTAGTTCTCAGACTTGCTGTTCTGGAGTTAGCTAGGACAGCTCTGCACCATGAGTTTCTGCTAGGGTCTGGGGCGAAGTGGCAGCAACTCTGCGGCACAATCTTCCCGTAAGAGAAGAGAGAAATGCTGGGAGAAGCAAGCAAAGCTGTTCAGAGCCTTCCTGGTCCCACTGGGAACTGGTGCTCCCACATCCCCCACATCCATTGGCCAAAGCAAGATGCATGCCCGAGGGAAACCAACCCCTTGGTGAAGGACCTTCACTCCTCCCTGGGAATCCTGAGCAAAGAGACCTGGAGGAGAAGGGAGGGAGGGATAACTCGCTGAGAAATCATAGGTCTCAGGGATAAGATTCAGAATTTGAACCCAGGCATGTCTTCAGCCCAAGTGTGGGAAGAAAAGGGTGCTCAGTTGCTCAGTTCTGTCCTACTGACTCTTTTGCGATCCTATGGACTGTAGCCCCCCAGGCTCCTCTGTCCATGGAATTCTCTAGGCAAGAATACTGGAGTGGGTTGCCATTTCCTCCTCTAGGGGATCTTCCTGACCCAGGGATCAAACCTGAGTCTCTTTCTTCTCCTGCACTGGCAAGCGAATTTTTTTTTTTTTTTTATTCACTGAACCACCTGGAAAGCCCTAGGGAGAAAAGTAGACAGTTAAATATAAGAGTCTGGGCTTCAAGGGAGAGTTTGGGATGGAGATGGGATTTTTAATATCAATTTACTATTGCTTTCACTTGAATCGCCTGGATATTTTGGTATTAAATATTAAGAAAGCATATTGGCAAGACTAATCATGGGAATTTTCCAAATCTTGATTAGAAACTGTGTAAAGAGGTTTATATAAAATAGCAGAATTCAGATGAAATACAAATAGATCTGCAAATAATTTGTCAAGGCTAACTGATTCCATTAGATGATTTTAATCCTAGTTTATCTTTCTAATTTTCCAAAATACCAAACTGGCAACCAGAAAAATGCTGGAGAATCACAGATTCAATAGGACCTAAGACATCATCTGTGTTTAAACCCTGGTCAGGGCTTCCCTGATGGCTCAGAAGGTAAAGAATCTGCCTGCAGTGCAGAAGACCTGGGTTTCATGGGGTCACAAAGAGTCAGACACAACTGAAGCCACTTAATACACCCAAAAGATATAGTAGGTATTTGAATTGTTGTAAGTTCCTCAGGTCATTCCAAAGCAGGGGTCCTCAGTCCCCAGGATCTAATGCTTGATGATTTGAGGTGGAAATGATATAATAATAGAAATAAAATGCACAGAAAATGGTTATGTGCTTGAGTCATCCTGAAACCATACCCTGTCCTGGTCCATGGAAAACTTATCTTTCACAAAACTAGTCCCTGGTGTCAAAAAGGTTGAGGATTGCTCTTGAGGTACACTCAAGTTGATAACCACTGGTTTCAGTTTAGTTCAGTCGCTCAGTCATGTCCGACTCTTTGTGACCCCGTGAACCGCAGTATGCCAGGCCTCCCTGTCCATCACCAACTCCCGGAGTCGACCCAAACCCTGTCTGTCGAGTCGGTGATGCCATCCAACCATCTCATCTTCTGTCGTCCCCTTCTCCTGCCCTCAGTCTTTCCCAGTATTGGGGTCTTTTCCAATGAGTCAGCTCTTCGCATCAGGTGGCCTAAGTATTGGAGCTTGGAGCCCCAACATCAGTCCATCCAATGAACACCCAGAACTGATCTCCTTTAGGATGGACTGGTTGGATCTCCTTGCAGTCCCAAAGGACTCTCAAGAGTCTTCTCCAACATCACAGTACAAAAGCATCAATTCTTGGATGCTCAGCTTTCTTTACAGTCCAACTCTCACATCCATACATGACCACTGGAAAAACCATAGCCTTGACTAGACAGACCTTTGTTGGCAAAGTAATGTCTCTGTTTTTGAATATGCTGTCTAGGTTGGTCATAACTTTCCTTCCAAGGAGTAAAGCGTCTTTTAATTTCATTGCTCCAATCACCATCTGCAGTGATTTTGGAGCCCAGAAAAATAAAGTCCGCTACTGTTTCCACTGTTTCCCCATCTATCTGCCAAGAAGTGATAGAACTGGATGCCATGATCTTCGTTTTCTGAGTGTTGAGCTTTAAGCCAACTTTTTCACTCTTCTCTTTCACTTTCATCAAGAGGCTCTTTAGTTCCTCTTCAGTTTCTGCCATAACGGTGGTGTCATCTGCATATCTGAGGTTATTGATATTTCTCCCGGCAATCTTGATTCCAGCTTGTGCTTCTTCCAGCCCAGCGTTTCTCATGATGTACTCTGCATA
>SJYW01028439.1:1424686-1435755 GCA_006410735.1 Raphicerus campestris | reverse complement strand
TTTAACATTTATTTTTAAAATAATTTTGAAAATAAAATTTAATTTAAAAATAAAAATTTTAAAATAATTTTAAAAATAAATGTTTAAAATTGGAACAAATATGATTTTCTATGACTGAAATGGTCAAGGATGACATTTCTAAATTTCTGTGATAATAGTGTTTAAAATTATGATATTAATGATATAAAAACAAAACTCATCTTCAAATTTAAATATTTTATCCATCAAAGCTTTAGAGCTTTTATTTATAAGAAATTAACTTTCCTGAATTTTGGCCAATATGTTGTATGTACATTTGTGACATTGTTAAAACCAAAGCAGTAATCAATATTACAGCCTAAGATTAAATTATTTGGGGGGAGCTCCAAAATCACTTTAGATGAGTACCAAAGCCATGAAATTAAAAGATGCTTGCTCCTTGGAAGAAAAACTATGATCAACCTAGACAGCATGTTAAAAAGCAGAGATTACTTTGCCAGCAAAGGTCCATCTAGTCAAAGCTATGGTTTTCCAGTAGTCATGTATGAATGTGAGAGGTGGACTACAAAGAAAGCTGAGCTCTGAAGAACTGATGCTTTTGAATTGTGGTGTTGGAGAAGAGTCTTGTGAGTCCCTTGGACTATAAGGAGATCCACCCAGTCAATCCTAAAGGATATCAGTCTTGAATATTCATTGGAATGACTGATGCTGAAACTCCAATCCTTTGGCCATGTGATGTGAAAAACAGACTCATTGGAAAAGACCCTTATGCCGGGAAAGATTGAAAGTGGGAGGAGAAGGGGACGACAGAGGATGAGATGATTGGATGGCATCACTGACTCAATACACATGAGTGTGAGTAAACTCTGGGAGTTGGTGGTGGACAGGAAGGCCTGGCATGCTGCAGTCCATAGAGTCGCAAAGAGTGGACACGACTGAGCGACTGAATTGGAATGAAGCTAAAATGACTGCATTAAAATATATTATCTGTTTCATTATCGTAGCTGTTCATCCAAGTGAGTACAGACTTATAGAGTTTATTCTCCTTCTTTCCCACCAAATTATAAATTCCTCTGTCAATGACTAAACAGGAAAAGCATTTTAAAATGTGCTTCAGCTTGAGGAGGCAGGAGAGAATGTTATCAATGCCTAACAAGTGCCAATGAATTTCTGCAAGATCAATTAGATATTTGATACCTTTTCATTAAGACAGAGATAACTAAATCATACATTCCATTGCTGAATAAAATTTACTGGAATTAAATAGAAGAGATGTTAGTAGAATATTTTTATATATTCTATTCTGAAGAAGTGATAGTTGGAAATCAAGCAAGGTCATGAGGAAGAGAGAGATTATTTTCTTTAATATTTTTTCATACATTTCAAAATCAACTAAGTAAGACACCTGTGGACACATAAGCCGACAAAATAACACAATCAGATGACATGGAAAAAATATCCCTCCTCTAGATTTTTCCTGAAAAAATAGCTTCCTTTTTCTATCATATAGAACCATATAAGGAAGACAGTGGAATGTACCACAAACAAAATATAAAAGGGAGAAGGAACTATAAAAATTTAGGAGTCAAGAATGTCCCCTTCTTCTAGGCTTCACTGGTTAATTCTGAATATGTACAGCTAAAGTTAAATGATATTGGGCAGAGAATGATTGGTACTTCTTTAAGCTCTTTGTAATAATACTCTCAGTATAGCTGTAAAAGCAAAGTTAATTTTAACAGTCTCAAAAGTTAAGTAAGTTGGTAAATCCGACTCACATATAAGATGCCAAAGGAGTGTTCACATATTTCTTTGTACATTCTTTAGGAACTCAGTGTAGGAAAGAGAACGTGAACATAATGCTATAGTTCTGAATATTGAGCTATTTACTCATTTATTTATTATTCCTGCTCTTGTTCTTTAGTCCGTATTGATAATAGTTACAGAAAAGCATTAAGATAAAGCACAAAAGTTTTCCCATTTTTTTTTCCAGCTACTCACACAAGCACATGTAACGTTGTAATGGGAAATATGAAATCTTTCTCTTTTCAGAGCATAGTATACATAATGTAGCACAAATGCAGAAGTCAAGGTTTGTGTTTTCTCATCTGGATATATAATCCACTAAGAACCACTTTTTGAGAAAGCCCTCTTATCTCTACTGTACTGCAATGTCACCTTGATTATAATTAAAGGGAGTTTGTGTTTATTGGTTTATTATTGAACACTGTTTTGTTTTTCACTGATGTGTTATTGTGTTCGTATCACACTGATTTATTTTATAATCAGGTTTTAATTATTTTATAATTAAGCTTTATAATTAACATTTGTTTAATAGGATGAATAAAGGTAAGATCAAATGGTCAAACCCAGGAAAACAAATTCCCAGACTTCTTTATGGAAACTTCAAGAATGACTTAGTTTTATTTTACAGAAGACATATGACTATTCAGGTCTTATTTTTTTCTTTTTCAGTCTGTTTTAAGGTGGTGTTTGTTTTAATCAAACCAAATATTTGGTTGTGATTGGGATTAATGGTGCATCCATCTAAGTATTTATTTTTAAAAATTCCAATACTGTTTTATATTTGGGGATAAAGAACATGCACATAATTTGTTAGCTTTGATGGTAGGCATTTAAATGTATTCATGCTATTGCAAATGGAACCAGTTGTTAAATGTAATCTCTTAATATAAGTCTAGTTAAATGACTTCAACTGTGGTCTCTATCTTATAACTAATACTGTCAACTTTTTAGTTAAAATGGCAAAAATCTGACTTAGCATTACTATAATATGAAACTTGTCAGTTTTCAACAGTAACAACAAAAAAAATCAAAGAATAATGGCAATATATCCTCTTAAAAGGAAGGGAACACATCTTATAAAAATTATCCCTGAGTTTACCAGGGATAGTTTTACTTACCAGGCAAAAACTTCACATCAACTGTCTTAACATTCTCAAAGAGCTAAAGGAAACCATAAATAAACAACTAAAGGAAACCAGAAAATAATTTTTGTGTAAAATGAGAACATCCATCCAGAGATAAAAATTATAGAAAGGGACCATATGGAAATCCTGGGGCTAAAAAGTACAATAGGTGAAATGAAAATTTCACTAAAGAGTTGAACAAATTTAAATAGACGTATGAAATAATCAGTAACCTGAATATAGGATAGTTGAGATTGTTTAGTTTGCAATACAGAAAGAAAAAAAAAAAACTGAACAGAGAACGGAGCCTAAAGGATCTCTGGAAAACGACCAGGAGAACCAGGGAACATGATGTGAATCCCAGAGGGATGAGACTGAGAGAAAGTAACAAAGAGTCCTTGCAGGAAAGGCCAAAGAATCTAAAATCTGATGTTAAACATGAACTGACACAAACAAGGCTACTTAAAACACTTCATGTAGGATAGAAATTCAGGGAGATCACAACAAAGAAGGAAGTTATCGAACTGCTGAAAGCACTAAGAGTGAAAAAAAAAATGCCAATGAAGATTTCTACTGGCAGATGCTTCAAAATGAAGGCTTAAATAAGGCGGTTAGAGGAAGATTTTTGGTTTAAAGTGAAGAGACACTAGACAGAATCTGCTGCTGGGAATCTGTTTTCTTACTGCCACTCCATCATTCAATGTATTTCTAAAAATCAAAATCTGGCTTGCTAATTTCTTTATTGTTCATTTGTTTTCCATTTTCTTAATTTCTTATCATTATTTTCATTTTTTCCTTCATGTGTTTATCTAATTAGATCATTGATAATGAGTCTTTTTCCTTTCAAATATACACATTCCAGAGAGTAAATTACACTATAAATATATCTTAAGTTGAATTCTATAAAGTTTATGATATCTTAAAAACAGTTTATGACAGATTAATATACATTGTTAAAATATTTTCTAATTTACTTTATCTTTTTATTTACAGTATTCCGTTTCCAAAATTTTAGAAATTTGGACATTTCTAGTTATATTCCCCTGTCATCTCCAGCTATATTCATATTTTTTGGGGGGAAATTTAAGACACTACAATGAGCTATCCTTTGTCTGTTTTTGAAAAGTAACTTTTCAATATTAAAATCATGTTTTATACCTACCAATAAGGATATACCTGTTAAGCATGTTGCATGCATCTTAAGAGTGCCCATAAATTCTATACTAAGCTCACTCTGTATTTAGTGTCGTACACTAATAGGNTTGAAAAGTAACTTTTCAATATTAAAATCATGTTTTATACCTACCAATAAGGATATACCTGTTAAGCATGTTGCATGCATCTTAAGAGTGCCCATAAGTTCTATACTAAGCTCACTCTATATTTAGCATCGTACACTAATAGGTATGGTAATTTTATTACGATTAAAGAACCAATATTGACATATCAGCTAATTTCCATATTTCTTTAGGTTTCCGTACTTTTAACCAATCTTTTTCTTTTCCCCATGCTCCCATCCAGGAGCTAAATTACATTTAGCCATCTGATTTCCTGTATTCCGTCTTGACTGACAGTCTCTCAGGCTTCCATTGTTTTATATGACCCTGATAATTTGGGGGTCTACTGTGCAATGATTTGTTTGGATTTCCTCTATTTGAATTTGTATGATGTTTCCCTCATGATTAGAATGAAGTTATTATTAGTATTTTTTAGTAAGTAAACTATTGAGGTAATTTGTCATGCTAATAACATCATATCAAGGCCAAATAATGTCCATATTTTTAAAAGAATCTATTTTATCTCAATTCATTTTACATATTTTAATTTTCAATGTTTTATAGTCTTATATATAATGGTATGCTTTTTAAATAGCATATTTAAAAGATCTTTTAAGATAATTTTACTCATTTACACTAATTTACATTTGCTTTGTTCACTTAACTTTTTATAAGAGTTTGTTATATCTACCATGAAACTATTTTTCTCACATAAATTTCCTTTTCTTTCTGCTATTTTATTCCAGATTCTTCTGGGATTGGTCATATGTAAAAATATAAATTAGACTAGCAGAAAATTCTTCCACTATTATTCTCAGGTTCCACATCAACAATCTAGATTAAAAAGACCAAATAAAAATAGAACAAAAGGAAGAAAATAAAGTGGCAAAAATAAATGGAATTTAAAAGAGAACACAGATTTAGAAAACCCAGCAAAGCAAAACATTGGTTCTCAGAAAGAACAGTGAAACTGATAAACTGTTACCAAGACTGACAAGAGTATAAATTACCAACATCAGGTGTAAATTATAAGCAGGAAAAATATAATATGAAACATTTTCAACAACTTTACATATCTAAATTTGATAACATAGTTGAAATGCAGCACTTCCTTTAAGGAATTTGAATTTATAATTAAAAACCTTCCCCAAACAAATTCCCAGACCCATATAATCCCACTGAAGAATTCTATCAAATGTTCAAGGAGTTAGAATCAATTCCATATATCATCTTGCAGAAAATAAAAGGATAAAACACTTCCAATTCATTTTAGGACCATATTATGTTCTCAGTTTCAAACCAAATAAAGACAATACAAAAAGGTTTTAATACAGACTGATACCTGTAATCAAATAAGCACAAAAGTCCTAGGCAAGACTTATCTAATAAAATTCAGTAACATATTAAAAGAATTACTCATCATGATCATGTGGATTTGTTCTAGAAGTCCAAGACTGGTAAAACATCTGAAAATCAGTATAATCTGACATATTAACACTGTCAGCTCACTTATTCAACATAGTGCTGGAAATTCTAGAGAGTTTAATAAAGCATAAAAGGGGAGATAAATGGCACATAATTTTGAAAAGAAAAAAAAATAAACCTGGCCCTCTTTTCAGACGATGTGATTGTTTACACAGAAAATCCACAAGTTTAATATCTGTGCATAACTAATTGGTAAGTTCTTTCAGATAGCAGAATACCCAATATACAAAAAATTTATTTTGAAACACCAGCAATGACCAAATGTACACCAAAATTAAATACATTATCATTGCATGTGCTAATGAAATTCTTTGATGTGAATATAACAAACATGTATAGGAATTTGATGCTGTGAATAACATTGGTAAGTCCAGTGATGAAATAAAAAGCACAGTGTTTTCATGAATGGGAAGACTCAATCCTAAAATTGCCAATTTTCTCCAAAGTAATAAAATTTTAAAAATTGCTCTCAAAATCACAAGTTTAATTTATAGATAGAGACAAGAATATTTCAAAATTATATGGAGCAACAAACAGCACTAGAATAGCTCATACAGTAGCTCGTACAAGTATAAGCAAATTCATGACAAATCATGAGTTCAGTTTAGTTCAGTTTCTCGGTTTTGTCTAACTCTTTGTGACCCCATGATCTGCAGCACGCTAGGCCTCCCTGTCCATCACCAACTCCCGGAGTTTATTCAAACTCAGGTCCATTGTATCAATGATGCCATCCAATCATCTCATCCTCTGTCATCCCCTTTTCCCACCATCGATCTTTCCCAGCATCAGGGTCTTTTCAAATGAGTCAGTTCTTCGCATCCAGTGGCCAACGTATTGGAGTTTTAGCTTCAGCATCAGTCCTTCCAATGAATATTCAGGACTGATTTCCTTTAGGATAAATTGTATGCCCATAATAATTGAGATTGTTTGAAATTAATGGAGAGGTAGTCATATAGACCAATGGAATTAAATGAAAAGTTGGAGGTACACTGAAAGAAGTATGCCCACTCTGTGAAAGCAATTCTGCAGAGGAAAGATAGTCTTCAAAAAAGAAGAAGAAGAAGAAGAAGCTGGAGGAGTTGTGCTCTCAGACGTTAAAAAAAAAAAAAAAAAAGAATCTTAAGTCTCACCTTATAAAAACTGCTCAAACTTGTTCCTAGGCCAAGGTGCAAAATAAAAGACTGTTTCATTTTCATGCAAAAATGGGGAATATTTTAAATTTGGGGCTAGCAAGAGTCTTAGATTTGGCAACAAAGTGTAATATATAAGAGGAAAAACTGATAAATTGAATTTAAAAAAAACTACAAAATTGGAGAAAAAATTTCAAGCTACATTTTTGACAAAGACTGGTATCTAGACTATGTGAATAATGTATCAAAATTTAATAAGAAAAAAGTTCCAATTACAAAATGGGCAAAATACATGAAGAGATTTTTGACAGAAGATGATATNAGAAAAAATTTCAAGCTACATTTTTGACAAAGACTGGTATCTAGACTATGTGAATAATGTATCAAAATTTAATAAGAAAAAAGTTCCAATTACAAAATGGGCAAAATACATGAAGAGATTTTTGACAGAAGATGATATATAGATAACAAATAAGCACACAAAAAGATCGTCAACATCAGTTATTTGGGAAATGCAACATAAAATACCACAGTGAGATGGCAGTATATACCTCAGTGGCTCAAGTTTAAAAAACGAATAAAGAAATTAAAAGTGCAAACACCGAGTGTTACCAAGGGTATGGAAAAACAAAAGCAAAGAAACACTGTAGTATACTGCTGGGGGGAAAGGAGAATGGAAGGTCCTCTCTGGAAAAGACTGACTGTTTCTTGAATATAAACACTAGATGACCCCAAGGCAGTAATGCATTCCATGATATGTATCCCTAATAAATGAAGAATTACATTAGTAACAACAGTGAAGTTAAAGTCGCTGAGTTGTGTCTGACTGTTCGTGAACCCATGGACTATAGCCTGCCAGGATCCTCTGTCCATGGAATTCTCCAAGCCAGAATACTGGAGAGGGTAGCTGTTTCCTTCTCTAGGGGATCTTCCTGAGCCAGGAATCGAACTGGGATCTTCTGCACTGCAGGCAGATTCTTTAACAGCTGAGTTTCCAGGGAAGTTTAGTAACTAAACCTGAACCCAAATGTTTTTAGCAGCTGCATTTATAGTGTCCAAAAACTAGAAATCATACAGATTCCTTTCAATGAATGATTGAATGGTTAACCAGACTGGGTAACATCCGTGCCCTGATACACTTGTCTGCAATCCAAAAGGGATAAATTATTGATATGCACAACAAATTAGATGAGTCTTCAGAGAATTATACTGTGTGAAAAAGTAAAATATTAGATAGCATACTATTTCTTCATTTTTTTTTAACAAATATCTGTTGAATTGACAAAATTGTAGAGATAGAACAGCTCAGGGCTTGCCTAGTGTGGCTAGAAAAGAACAACATAAGGAGTCCTTGTATTTTGTATATGAATTCCAATATCCTGGTTGGGATATCACACTTCAATTTTGCAAGACATTCTCATTGAGGCAAATAATACATGTGTTCTTGGCACTGTTTCTTGTAACTCCAGGTGACTCTATAATTATATCAAATTTTTAAGAATTTAACTGAAGTCAAATCAACTGTAGTTTTTCACGCATTGATATATACTGTGATTGGACACAGAGTTCAAGCAGTTAAGATTAGAGTTAGTTTCCTCCGTCAGCTGCACCATCTCTAGAACTTTCAGCTGCAACTATTTCAAACCTACAGCAGAGCAAGCCCATGTTTTTCCATTGCTGCAATTTCTGTTCCTTTCTGTATGAATATTGTCTCTGAGCCCTAGTTTTTTATTCTTAAAAATTAGTATTCGGCTACCTCTGTTCCTGTATTTTCATGCATACTTATATCCCTCATATTATTGATTTGATCTTCATGAGAAATATCTCAACGAGAAAATATTTAGAAAATGCCACGAGCCAACATTCTCGCCCAGTGTGCCGTGTAAATGTATGTTGTGGTTAGTAATTATCAGAATAGCAAATCTGCTTGTAATCTAAAGTTTAGAAGCTTAAAATTTAGTTGCTTAAACAGTGGCTACTTGAAATACTGATTTTTTTTTTTAACCTATTGTCTGCGTTTCATCAGCATGGGGAAACTAGATGTGGAAAGGTCCCATTCCTTCATGAACAANATGCATACTTATATCCCTCATATTATTGATTTGATCTTCATGAGAAATATCTCAATGAGAAAATATTTAGAAAATGCCACGAGCCAACATTCTTGCCCAGTGTGCGGTGTAAATGTATGTTGTGGTTAGTAATTATCAGAATAGCAAATCTGCTTGTAATCTAAAGTTAAGAAGCTTAAAATTTAGTTGCTTAAACAGTGGCTACTTGAAATACTGATTTTTTTTTTTTAACCTATTGTCTGCGTTTCATCAGCATGGGGAAACTAGATGTGGAAAGGTCCCATTCCTTCATGAACAACAATTAGAGACCAGGCAGGGAGCTGGACAAGCATAATTTTAGGAAGGCATAGTATTTTGGGTTGGGGAGGAAGAAGAAAGGGAGGTTTTATATAGCTTCTTGAAGAATTCTCTAAAGTGTCAGTTTTAACGAGATCTGAATATGAAGAATGGTCTCTTGATGAGCTCATTTGTACAGTTATTTTCGAACAGAAGCAGCAAGTAGAATTGCTAAAAAAATTATGATTCTATTTGCATTCAGAATGTATTTTCATAGGACAAATACAAAAATACATTCTTGTTGAACTGTTGATTATTAAGAAAGATAAACTTTCTCTCCTTCCATTTATGCTAGTTCCTCAGATATGTTTCTTAGATGTGAGAATTCCTGATTATACTCAAGATAAGTGGAAAGGTGCACAGTTGAGTTGTCATCTCCCAATGAATAAATACACATTAAGCATCTGTGTCTATTTCTGTTAAAAGCATATTCTAAATGCTAGAAACATCTTAGACAAAACTGTGGAAAAGCTGAAACCTATGTAACATATACAAGCGAACTCTTTTATATTGTCTAAACTATGTTAACACCTATCAATATTTCCTCATTAAGATATAAGATATAAGGTGGTCTGAGGAATATAGAGCTTTCATTGGCAGTTTCCTGGGAGCAAGAGTATGAGCCAATTCATGAATGACATGGATATTTTCCATAAGGCTGATGTGTCAAATACAGCTGTACAGGATAATAGCTTACTCCACTGTTCTCGACCACACTCTAAAGAGAGAGCTTACATTTGAGCATCAGCTGACATTCCTAATCCATGAGAGAGGTAACAGTGGAGGGCTAGGCTGACAGAGGTGAACACAAAGGAAACAGAAAAAGTCAGGAAGAAAGGAAGAAGAACCTTGAGCTGTCATTGTCAAGTAAAAGAATTAAAACTTAAGTGCTGCAAAAATGAACATAGTCTAGCTGTATAAAGAAATTAAACACAAAACATATAAAATTAAAGTATGCTAAGTACCCTCATCACTATCCTTTTCTTTTTTTATTTTTACTTTATTTTGCTTTACAATACTGTATTGGTTTTGCCATACATTGACATGAATCAGCCATGGGTGCACATGAGTCCCCAGTCCAGAATCCACCTCCCACCTCCTACCCCATATCATCTCTCTGGATCATCCCCGTGCACCAGCCCCAAGCATCTTGTATACTGTACCAAACATAGACTGGTGATTCGTTTCTTACCTGATAGTATACATGTTTCAATGCCATTCTCCCAAATCATCCTACCCTCTCCCTCTCCCACAGAGTCCAAAAGTCCGTTCTATACATCTGTGTTTCTTTTGCTGTCTCACATACAGGGTTATTGTTACCATCTTTCTAAATTCCATATATATATATGTTAGTATACTGTATTGGTGTTTTTCTTTCTAGCTTACTTCACTCTGTATAATAGGCTCCAGTTTCATCCACCTCATTAGAACTGATTAAAATGTATTCTTTTTAATGGCAGAGTAATATTCCATTGTGTATATGTATCACAGCTTTCTTATCCATTCATCTGCTGATGGACATCTAGCTTGTTTCCATGTCCTGATTATAAACAGTGCTGCGATGAACATTGGGGTACATGTGTCTCTTTCAATTCTGGTTTCCTCAGTATGTATGCCCAGCAGTGGGATTGCTGGGTCATATGGCAGTTCTATTTGCAATTTTTAAAGGAATCTCCACACTGTTTTCCATAATGGCTGTACTAGTTTGCATTCCCACCAACAGTGTAAGAGGGTTCCCTTTTCTCCACATCCTCTCCAGCATTTATTGCTTGTAGACTTTTGGATTGCAGCCATTCTGACTGGTGTGAAACGGTACCTCATTGTGGTCTTGATTTGCATATCTCTAATAATGAGTGATGTTGA
>SJYW01028439.1:1385788-1415947 GCA_006410735.1 Raphicerus campestris | reverse complement strand
CCGTACATCAGAGATTCAGCTTCAGCATCAGTCCTTCCAATGAATATTCAGGACTGATCTCCTTCAGGATGGACTGGTTGGATCTCCTTGCAGTCCAAGGGACTCTCAAGAGTCTTCCCAAACACCATAGTTCAAAAGCACCAATTCTTTGGTGCTCAGCTTTCTTTATAATGCAACTCTCACATACATATTGTGACTACTAGGAAAACCATAGCTTTGCCTAGACAGACATTTGTTGGCAAAATAATGTCTCTGCTTCTTAATATATTATCTAGGTTGGTCATAACTTTGCTTCCAAGGAGAAACCATCTTTTAATATCATGCTGCAGTCACCATCTGCAGTGATTTTGGAGACGAATAAAAAAGTCTCTCTTTCCATTGTTCCCCCATTTATTTCCCATGAAGTGATGGGACCAGATAAAATGATCTTAGTTTTCTTACTGTTGAGCTTTAAGCCATTTCAGTCTCCTCTCTCACTTCCAGCAAGAGGCTCTTTAGTTCTTTGCTTTCTGCCATAAGGGTGGTGTCATCTGCATATCTGAGGTTATTGATATTTCTCCCAGCAATCTTGATTCCAGCTGTGCTTCATCCAGCCCAGCATTTCTCATGATGTACTCTGCATAGAAGTTAAATAAGCAGGGTGGCAATATACAGCCTTGATATACTCTTTTCTCAATTTGGAACCAGTCTGTTGTTCCATGTGCAGTTTTAACTGTTGCTTCCTGACCTGCATACAGATTTCTTAAGAGGCAGGTCAGATGGTCTGTTTTTCCCATCTCTTGAAGAATTTTCCACAGTTTGTTATGACCCATAGAGTCAAAGGCTTTGGCATAGTCAATAAAGAAGTAGATGTTTTTCTGGAACTCTCTTGCTCCTTCGATAATCAAATGGACATTGGCAAATTGATCTCTGGTTCATTTGTCTTTTCTAAATCCAGTTTGAACATCTGGATGTTCACCATTCATTACTATTGAAGTCTGTCTTGGAGAATTTTGAACATTACTTTGATAGCATGTGAGATGACAGTAATTGTTCAGTGTCTGAGCATTCTTTGGTGGTATTGCCTTTGTTTGGGATTGGAATGAAAACTGACCTTTTCCAGTCCTGTGGCCACTGCTGAGTTTTCCATATTTGCTGGTATATTGAGTGTAACACTTTCACAGCATCATCTTTTAGGATTTGAAATAGCTCAACTGGAATTCCATCACCTCCACTAGCTTTGTTTGTAGTGATGCTTCCTAAGGCCCACTTGACTTCACACTCCAGGATGTCTGGCTATAGGTGAGTGATCACACCATTGTGTGAAGGTCTTTTTTACATAGTTCTGAGTATTCTTGTTACCTCTTCTTAATATCTTTTGCTTCTGTTAGGACCATACCATTTCTGTTCTTTATCGTGCCCATCTTTGCATGAAATATTCCCTTGCTATATTTTCTTCAAGCGATCCTTAGTCTTTCCCATTCTTTTGTTTTCTCTATTCCTTTGCATTGATCACTGAAGAAGGCTTTCTTATCTCTCCTTGCTATTCTTTGGAACTCTGCATTCAAAGAGGTATATCTTTCCTTTTCTCCTTTGCCTTTCATGTCTATTCTTTACACAGCTATTTGTAAGGCCTCCTCAGACAACTTTTTTGCCTTTTTGCATTTCTTGTCCTTGGGGATAGTCTTGATCCTTGCCTCCTGTACAATTTCATGAACCTCCATCCATAGTTCTACAGACACTCTATCAGATCTAATCCCTTGATTCTATTTGTTACTTCCATTGTGTAATCTATGGGTTTTGATTTAGGTCCTACCTACCTGAATGGTCTACTGGTTTTTTCCACTTTCTTTAATTTAAGTCTGAATTTGGCAATAAGGAGTTCATGATCCGAGCTACAGTCAGCTCCTGGTCTTGTTTTCATTGACTGTTAGAGCTTCTCCATCTTTGGCTGCAAAGAATATAATCAATCTGATTTCAGTATTGACCATCTGTTGATGACCATGTGTATAGTCTCCTCTTGTGTTGTTGGAAGAGGGTGTTTGCTATGACCAGTGCGTTCTCTTGGCAAAACTCTATTAGCCTTTGCCCTGCTTCATTCTGTACTCCATGGTCAGACGCCTGTTACTCCAGGTATTTTTTGGCTTCCTACTTTGCATTTCATTCCCCTATAATGGAAAGGACATCTTTTTGGAGTTTAGTTCTAGAAGGTCTTGTAGGTCTTCATAGAACCATTCAACTTCAACTTCTTCAGTATTACTGGTAGGGACATAATCCTGGATTACCATGATATTGAATGGTTTGCCTTGGAAACAACCAGAGATCATTCTGTTCTTTTTGAGCTCGCACCAAAGCACTGCATTTTGGACTCTTATTGACTCTGATGGCTAATCCATTTCTTCTAAGGGATTTTTTCCCCCCAGTAGTAGATATAATGGTCATCTGAGTTAAATTCACCCATTCCAGTCCATTTTAGTTCACTGATTCTTAAAATGTCGATATTCAGTCTTCTCATCTCCTGTTTGAACACCTCCAATTTGCCTTGATTCATGGACCTAACTTTCCAGGTTCCTATGCAATATTGCTCTTTACAGCATCGGACTTTACTTCCATCACCAGTCACATTTGCAGCTGGGTGTTGTTTTTGCTTTGGTTCCATCTCTTCATTCTTTCTGGAGTTATTATTTCTCCACTGATCTCCCGTAGCAATTGAGCACCTACCGACCTGGAGAAATTCCATGATCATCTCAAATGGTGAATAGAAGATTTTTTATCAAAAGTCAACATCTAATAATGACAAAGAGCACTAGGTAATTTGGGAATGAAGACAATTTTCTTAACCTAGCAAAAAACATTTCTGTGAAATCTATGTCTGATATCAGGCTTAATGAAAAAACTCAACTTTCACCTCCAAACCAAGAAAAAAGGCAATCGTGTCAACTCAGTTTTCAATAGCTGTGGCTCATGAGAAGTGTTTTCAAGATGCTGCCATAACATGATAAGTTCAAATAGACTGCTCTCCCAGTAAATCACTACTGAGAAAATTTTCCTAAAGAAAAATGCTGCAAGTGAAAACAACATCCTAGGAACGTTTTCTGCATCTGAGAATCTGGTGGAAAATCAGAAACACATGTAGAATAGGGGCAGTTCTGCAAATAAGTTGACACTGAGCAGGCAGATATTAGAGATGCTTAGTCCATTAAGTTATAATAAAACACGTATTCAAGTTTCAGTTTTGTCTGCAGTTGGCTGCTTTTGAGTAAACCACTTAGGATGATAGCATACAAATTCAGACTACCGAGACCAGTTTGGATAAGCTGACATTTATGCTTCTTTACTGCTCGAAGATTCTGTTAGGTAAGTAATCGGCATTTACATATGTTGATGGAACTAATTTCCCTTAATCAGGCCTAAAGCTGAGCAGATGCTATTTCTCCTTTTCTTCGCTTTTTCACATATGAAAGCATGTAATTCTGCAATGAAACTAAGCTGGAAAAATGTGGATTTACTACTTTATAGTTCACAGTTGACCTTGTGACACACTTAAAATTGCTTTTTTGAAAGCACTGAGGCTGCATAGATGAGGAAGGGGTTCAGCTCTCCTCTCTTTATGTGAAAAGCTTATGGCTTTAAAAGAAAAAAAAAAAAGGTTCACTTTCATTTTCACAGAAAAGTTTTTTCAAAATCAAGCTTATATACAAGTTCATTCAAAATATATAAAATTCTACATGGATTTTGCTGTTGTGATATTCTGTTTTCTTTCAGAGCAATATTCAATTATAGCATTTGTAATCATGGAAAAAAATTCAAAAGCTATAAAAGTACTTTGACTTATTAGATATATCTGTGCTGATTAATTTCAAGCCTTGTTAATTTGAATTATAGAGGATGTTTATGCACTGTCCAAACATTTCTAAATGATTCTAAGGACTTCATACTATATAAGCATTTTATGTTCTCTAAAATTTTAAGATAGTACATCTTTAAACTGTTATTTTCATAGTTCATTTAATTTAATGTCTTTATTGTATTACCTTGAGGTTCCTTTGTGGCTCAGCTGGTAAAGAATCTGCCTGCAATGTGGGAGACCTGGGTTTGATCCCTGGGTTGGGAAGATCCCCTGCAGAAGGGAAAGCCTACCCAGTCTAGTATTCTGGGCTGGAAAATTCCATGGACTGTATAGTCCATGGGTTTGCAAAGAGTCGGACTTGCCTAAAGGGCTTTCACTATTCCCTTATTGGTACATTGATTAATGTTATACAAAATTTCATGTAAAATTAAACAAGAATTTAAATGGTGACAGCTACGAAACGTATGTAAGGGTTCAGTCTTATGCATCCTAGTTTGTACTGTGGTTATTATTATTTTGGTTTCACAAGTCTCTTAAACTTAGATTGATTTTCATTTTAGAGAAAATGCAACTGCTTGTCTGCACTCTATCTCACCAAGCGCCCAGCCACTGTATTTTATCAGTTTGTCTTGACCAGTGAAACCTCTCCACTCTGTGTATGGCAGCAAGCCTCTGACCCTTAGGATTCTTGCGGAATACAAGGTAAATTTTCCTAGGGGGCCTGCATGGCCATCACCTTATTCTAGGGGATTCTGCAGCAAGACTGAAAGAACAATTTCAGTTTTTCAAACTGATAAATATTGTTTGCATTTTGACTTTAGGCGTTATCTGAGGTGATTTGTTACAACTATTTCACTGGGAGAAAATGCCATAGGAAGAGTCCAACGTGGCTCTTCTAAAGGTATAAGTGATTTGTTGGTAAAGACATTATTTCTCCTTCCTGTCTTTAAAAGTAGCGATTATAAATGGGTGGTTTTAAAATAAATAAATAAATAAATAAATGGGTGGTTTTTCTCATCAGACCTACAGCACACCTCAAACTGATCTCTGCATATAGTCATCTCATGCGAGTCACAGGTGGGAAAACTCCACTTCATTTTCAGCATAAGCCCTTGTGAAGAAGGGCCTCTCGCTCCCAATAGTTTACCCTAATGCACCTGGAGCCTTAGCCCTAAGAAGGGCCTGAGTACCTGTGACTTATTCAAGCAAGATCGTCTTCAGCTGTTCTAACAAAGGCTTCTATTTGATTTTTGTTCTTTTTTGTTGTTGTTTTTCACTTAACCTTATTACAAAGGAAACTAGTAAATTTNAAAAAATTCAAAAGCTATAAAAGTACTTTGACTTATTAGATATATCTGTGCTGATTAATTTCAAGCCTTGTTAATTTGAATTATAGAGGATGTTTATGCACTGTCCAAACATTTCTAAATGATTCTAAGGACTTCATACTATATAAGCATTTTATGTTCTCTAAAATTTTAAGATAGTACATCTTTAAACTGTTATTTTCATAGTTCATTTAATTTAATATCTTTATTCTATTACCTTGAGGTTCCTTTGTGGCTCAGCTGGTAAAGAATCTGCCTGCAATGTGGGAGACCTGGGTTTGATCCCTGGGTTGGGAAGATCCCCTGCAGAAGGGAAAGCCTACCCAGTCTAGTATTCTGGGCTGGAAAATTCCATGGACTGTATAGTCCATGGGTTTGCAAAGAGTCGGACTTGCCTAAAGGGCTTTCACTATTCCCTTATTGGTACATTGATTAATGTTATACAAAATTTCATGTAAAATTAAACAAGAATTTAAATGGTGACAGCTACGAAACGTATGTAAGGGTTCAGTCTTATGCATCCTAGTTTGTACTGTGGTTATTATTATTTTGGTTTCACAAGTCTCTTAAACTTAGATTGATTTTCATTTTAGAGAAAATGCAACTGCTTGTCTGCACTCTATCTCACCAAGCGCCCAGCCACTGTATTTTATCAGTTTGTCTTGACCAGTGAAACCTCTCCACTCTGTGTATGGCAGCAAGCCTCTGACCCTTAGGATTCTTGCGGAATACAAGGTAAATTTTCCTAGGGGGCCTGCATGGCCATCACCTTATTCTAGGGGATTCTGCAGCAAGACTGAAAGAACAATTTCAGTTTTTCAAACTGATAAATATTGTTTGCATTTTGACTTTAGGCGTTATCTGAGGTGATTTGTTACAACTATTTCACTGGGAGAAAATGCCATAGGAAGAGTCCAACGTGGCTCTTCTAAAGGTATAAGTGATTTGTTGGTAAAGACATTATTTCTCCTTCCTGTCTTTAAAAGTAGCGATTATAAATGGGTGGTTTTAAAATAAATAAATAAATAAATAAATGGGTGGTTTTTCTCATCAGACCTACAGCACACCTCAAACTGATCTCTGCATATAGTCATCTCATGCGAGTCACAGGTGGGAAAACTCCACTTCATTTTCAGCATAAGCCCTTGTGAAGAAGGGCCTCTCGCTCCCAATAGTTTACCCTAATGCACCTGGAGCCTTAGCCCTAAGAAGGGCCTGAGTACCTGTGACTTATTCAAGCAAGATCGTCTTCAGCTGTTCTAACAAAGGCTTCTATTTGATTTTTGTTCTTTTTTGNTCAAAATTCAAACTCAGTTTTGGAGTTACATCAAAGAATATGTTCTAAAGTGTTGCTTAGTCATCAGAACAAAGGCACTCTTTCTTTTTCATGGTAGAGAAATATTTCTCTGGTGCTTAGACTAGGAGAGAGGTATTATCAGTTCTAAGGATTTTGGCATTGATCAAGTTTATGGTCAAAATTATTATTATGGAAGATATGGAAAAAGTGGATTCTCTCCCTGGATCAGGAAGATCCCCTGGAGTTGGAAATAGCCCCCTACTCCAGTATTCTTGCCTGGGAAATCCCATAGACAGAGGAGCCTGGCGGGCTGCAGTCCATGGGGTTGCGACGAGTGGAACATGACTGAGCAGAAGTCTAGCTCAACAGACGTGGTAAACGTTGTCACTCTCAGTGTTCACAGTCTTCTACAAAATAACAGCCTTTGGTCATTTTGAACACTACCAGCCCTTTCACCCTGATAAAATCCATGAGCAAATCTGGATCGACATGCTTCTGAAAATAGACTGAAACAGTTGTCATAATTCTAACAAAAGCTTAATGGAAATTAAAACTGGTCTACATGGACCAAGGTTGTACTGCAATACTTGCTGGTTCTGTAGTTACCTATGCCACTAGCTTCTGCAAAAGTGCTGTATATTATGGCATGTTTTGTGGCAATATAAGACTTCTGTAGATATTGAGAATGTTTATAATGAATCTTTTGGATTTCTCAAAAAAGAATGTGGATAATTACTCAATGTGATTTTTGTCACTCAAAATGCTCAGGAGATTTCCTCTTGCATGACGGGATCTGCAGCCTCTCACCTTCCTCCATGAACAGCACAAGCTTCTTCTGTTGGCANAATGTGGATAATTACTCAGTGTGATTTTTGTCACTCAAAATGCTCAGGAGATTTCCTCTTGCATGACGGGATCTGCAGCCTCACACCTTCCTCCATGAACAGCACAAGCTTCTTCTGTTGGCAATATGGTACTTGTTTAGCGTTTGACCATGGATCAGAGCCGTCTAAGTCACGCTTACATGGCTTACCAGATCTTTTCTTTTCATGCAGATATATATCTTAAAAGCCTAAGCTAAGTTTTCTATTCTTTATGCATAATGATTAATCTGCATTCCTGCTGAGGGCCATTTTCTCAGCTTCCTTGCCAGTAATTAAATGACCACCAGTAAGCATATTGCCCATAGAATTTAAAGAATCAAAACATTTTTCTTAACACCCCTTTTAGCAAAAATGTTTTTATCATTTTTTTTCTTAACATTTAAAATAAATTTACTACTGATTAAATCAAGGGTTATTTCTTAGCACTGTTTAATCCTCTTTACATAGTTAATTAGTGTAAAGTATTTCTATTTTCCTGTTCAAATTTGTTGGAGTATGAAACTCTGGGGTGTGTCTTACATGAATATGGTAAAGTTTTGATGATAAAATATAGAGTATTAACAAAATAGGCATCTTTTGAATTAATAAATGTTGAATATGAAAAAGTATCTGAATCACTTCATCAGTCAGAAATCCATACCTTTTAAAAATTAAAAACTATAATATTTTATGTTTCTTAATAGCATGTGATGAAATCACATCTTGCAACGAAATTGAAATTTTATTTTCCATATTTTTTCTTGCCAAAGAGTTATCCTTTATGCATCCAGTGATCCTGCACATCCTGGTGCTTGGACTAGGAGAGAGATATTATCAGTTCTAAGGATTTGGGTGTTGATCGAGTTTATGGTCAAAATTATTATTATGGAAGACATGCAAGAGGTGTGGATTCTATCCCTGGGTCAGGAAGATCCCCTGGAGATTCATGTGTGATGAATCTAACAAGTACTGTGAGGCAGCTATTAAAGATAGTTAAACAAATTTTACCCTTGAAATTTAGTTGAGTAAGGGCAGGAGAAAGTGTCCAAGGAGCCCTGAGGAGATTTAAATATTTATATGAGAAAAACACCTAAGAGCTGGAGAGACAGACATTCAGTGTCAAATGTTCCTTTGATATTGTGCTTAACTGTCAGCATAATGGATTCTCCCAAGGGAATCAAGCAAATGTTTAGCATCATAGAGAATGCGAGAGAGATTATATACAGAACTTGATGCAGACACCTCACTTCTCAGTAGAAAGCAGGCTGAATTAAAGGAGGATTCCAGGTTCTAACAACATAAATTGCATTTAACTTACTAATGTTTATATATTGTTCTCTGTTTAGTATCTTAAACAAGCACTTTTTAAATCTTTATAACTCTTTGAATACTATAATGCCAGTAAACTGCATCAGAGCCATAGAAATAGAAAACAGTAAAATGTAAAGAGATCACAAAGAGGAAACCATTCTCCTTAAACTTAAAATAAACAGTGGAGGGATCACAGACAAAGCATGGGCCTCCTAAGAAGCTGTCACAGTTATTTTATCTCACAATGTGTNTTAACACCCCTTTTAGCAAAAATGTTTTTATCATTTTTTTTCTTAACATTTAAAATAAATTTACTACTGATTAAATCAAGGGTTATTTCTTAGCACTGTTTAATCCTCTTTACATAGTTAATTAGTGTAAAGTATTTCTATTTTCCTGTTCAAATTTGTTGGAGTATGAAACTCTGGGGTGTGTCTTACATGAATATGGTAAAGTTTTGATGATAAAATATAGAGTATTAACAAAATAGGCATCTTTTGAATTAATAAATGTTGAATATGAAAAAGTATCTGAATCACTTCATCAGTCAGAAATCCATACCTTTTAAAAATTAAAAACTATAATATTTTATGTTTCTTAATAGCATGTGATGAAATCACATCTTGCAACGAAATTGAAATTTTATTTTCCATATTTTTTCTTGCCAAAGAGTTATCCTTTATGCATCCAGTGATCCTGCACATCCTGGTGCTTGGACTAGGAGAGAGATATTATCAGTTCTAAGGATTTGGGTGTTGATCGAGTTTATGGTCAAAATTATTATTATGGAAGACATGCAAGAGGTGTGGATTCTATCCCTGGGTCAGGAAGATCCCCTGGAGATTCATGTGTGATGAATCTAACAAGTACTGTGAGGCAGCTATTAAAGATAGTTAAACAAATTTTACCCTTGAAATTTAGTTGAGTAAGGGCAGGAGAAAGTGTCCAAGGAGCCCTGAGGAGATTTAAATATTTATATGAGAAAAACACCTAAGAGCTGGAGAGACAGACATTCACTGTCAAATGTTCCTTTGATATTGTGCTTAACTGTCAGCATAATGGATTCTCCCAAGGGAATCAAGCAAATGTTTAGCATCATAGAGAATGCGAGAGAGATTATATACAGAACTTGATGCAGACACCTCACTTCTCAGTAGAAAGCAGGCTGAATTAAAGGAGGATTCCAGGTTCTAACAACATAAATTGCATTTAACTTACTAATGTTTATATATTGTTCTCTGTTTAGTATCTTAAACAAGCACTTTTTAAATCTTTATAACTCTTTGAATACTATAATGCCAGTAAACTGCATCAGAGCCATAGAAATAGAAAACAGTAAAATGTAAAGAGATCACAAAGAGGAAACCATTCTCCTTAAACTTAAAATAAACAGTGGAGGGATCACAGACAAAGCATGGGCCTCCTAAGAAGCTGTCACAGTTATTTTTATCTCACAAATCAGAGAATATAGATGTGGCATTACTCAATCATTCTGTACTGCAGTATTTTCAATCTAAAAAGTTACATTTTAAGAAACAAAGAAATATATGATATTTAAATTGTGAAATTTATATGTTAAATTTGAAATCAGTGGTTCTGATAATATTTTATTATTACATCAATCCTTTTAAAAATACCTAGAATAAATATACTATATTAATTCCAAATTTAAAAAAAATGTTTAGAATATGTTTTCTTTATTTAGAAAGTCTAAGTAAATAATCAAAGACTTGGATCAAGATTTTTTTTTTCTTGTTGTAGACTTCTATATTTAAATACCCTTTGGTATTAAACTTGTATACTTTAAGATTTGTTTATTATATACATTTTTTCCTCTCCTATTCCATCTATTATTTTTAAATGATTTATTTCAATTATTTTCTATATAGTTTAGCCTGTATCCAAACCTTCTGCCTATTTTAATAATAGGTTGTGCCAATCTTGATCTCAAGCTTTGTTGGGAAGTTGGAAAGTGTTATTCATAAAGATGAGCCCTTCTTTAAGGACATTTTTCTCTTTTCCAAAGAGAAATATTCTAGACATAGCTACTGGAAGGCAGATCTACACACTTACAGAGTTTCATTTTCTTAAGACCATTAAAAATCATCCTACAGTATTTTTTAAGCAATCCTGTAATATTCTTCAATTTTATGCATTCTCTGCTATCTTCACAAAGCTAAGGAGAAAGGCTTCTCTTAATGTGGTGGAATTCTCATCTCTTAAAATAAATAAAAGTAGTCACTTGGAGTATGACTTTCTAGTTGCTTTTCTACTTTATTCACTTTCTTCTAAATCACTAAAAGGTTGGGAAATTTCAGAGTTGCACAGGCGCCTGAATCAAGTCTTCAAACTTAATGGTGAAATAGTATTGTGTATGAAGCTGGGTGTTCTGATGAAGGGTTATTTTCAGTAAACGTTGAAAGGTTGACAGTAGTCGCTTTGTAGATGTGGAAAAAAAGCAAGTTGATACCAATCATATAAAATTGCTCGTTTAATGGTAGAAATTTTTTAAAGAGAAAGACTTTCTTTGAAGTACTGACTTTAAGACAGGGAATACAGTTCCTGGAAAACTTCTTACAAACTTCTTATAATCGACAGAAAAATGTTAGAAAAGAGAATAAAGTAATACAAAATTTGTTCTCCTTATGTTCCTAATTGTATACTATTCTTTATCTTTATCTCTATTTTGCAATGATAAAGTTAATAGATTGAGAATTAAGTAGCCAAACATCAGCTTATATTAACATACTTTTAGCCTGTTGCAACTAAAATATATTGACAAATCGATCTTAGACTATAAATATGTTATGATTATGATGCCATGTTCAGAAAACTCAGCATTAAAAGCAGTGTTATTTTCAGAAAAAAAGATATGACTTGTATCTAAATTTTATATTCACTAGAAGACAAATTCTTTACAAGACAGAGGGTGAGTTGTAACTATATTCTCTAAAACTATTATAGAATGAGACATGGAAGAAGAAGCATCAACTTATTCAAGAATGATCAGTGATTCTAACGGCATGTGGTCTGAATGCCCCTCTTTGTTTACCATCTTCACTAGGAGTGTGGCTTTGGAGATACTATTGAAGGTAAATGATGGAAATAGAAGAGGAAAGAAGAGATGGCAAGTGAAGGAGAATACAGAAGACAAAAGTGCTGTCTTTAAGCCTACTTTAATGACCACTGTAAAATTTCTTTGAAATAACACAGTTGTAATCCATATTTTTCTGCTTTACTTTCATAATATATTTACCCATTTCTCAAACTTACAGTATACTCAAAAATTTTTGCCTTCCTCTTTCAAATAAACATTTTTTTTCTGAAGTAAATTATATCCTTTTAATTTTAAAGTAAAAAGAATCATATAAAATTCTTAAATATAAAGAAAGCCATTCTATTAAAAAAAAATCCCAGGGTAAATAATTGCTAACAATTCCATATTTTTTCTTCTTTAATATCTACTGTAATATAGATACAGATAATTTAGGTGTAACTTTGGCTTTATGTCAACAGAAACATATTGAACTAGTCTCCAACCTCATTTAATCACTTAATATAAAATCCAGGAAATTTTCCCATGCACATAATTATGAGTGGTATCCTTCTTTATAACACGTGACTTGACTTTAAATGATGACATTTTGCTATTTTCAAATTTTTATCTCCAGTTAGTAACATCTGGCAAACCTTGTTATCTCCTTGCTTGTTGACATTCTGCCCTTGGATATCCTATTGGCTCTTCAGTTTCAATGTCTAGGTATTTCTCAGCTCCTTACTGTCCCTTCTAGACTGCCTAATAGTTTATAAGGTTCTACTCAATTGCATTGCTCATGACTAGAACCTTGTTGTCTTCCCTGATAGATCTACCAATATTTTTCTCTCATAACATAATGCTGCTATATTCAATAGATCACATTGTATTAATGAGTTTATAATCCAGAAGATTTTAATATTTATATCTCTCATATCAGTTTAGTGATCTTCTTTCCCCAGTAGCAATAAATTAGGTGATAGGCCATCATCATCTACTATAACAAAGTCTTACCAATAACACTGCTTTCCATACTTCCATACTTCAAGTCTGATTAATCCCTGCCATGGTCCTCAGGTTAAAAACACATTTAATCCAGTGAATCCATTCTTTAACATTTTAGCATTGACAAAATCATAGATACACAGTGTTAGGACAAGGTGACCAATAGTAGAGACATTTTCCAAATTCTAATCAATACCCAATACTTGTGACAAAATTTGATTCTATTAACTGTTATCCTAACCTTCTACAGTTAATTTAAACCTGTTCTCCTAGTAATTTCAGAAGGCCTAAATAATCATACTTAAGCAACAGATATCCACATATACTCAGCTCAGCAATAAAGCTTTCAGTTTAATGTTTCTGTGATATGTAAAAAGACAAAATAATTTCAATTTAATAACTCTAAAGAAACAATTGCATGTTTTCCTGTGAATGAAATGTAACCATTGGAAAATGGATGCAAATAAGTCAAAGGACATAGAACATTTGTCTTCGGCTAAAAAGTGAAAAGTATTAGTTTCTCAGTCATGTCCTATTCTTTGTGACCCCATGGACTATATATGGCCCACCAAGACTCGTCTGTCCAGGAAAGCCTCCAGACTTCGGGCAAGAATACTGGAGTGGGTAGCCATTCCTTTCTCCAGGGTCTGGCTAAAGGAAAACGTGATTCTGCCTTCAGTTATTTGATTAAACAACATTCTAAGGGTTCAGCAGTGTACTGTTCCTGTAAAACAAACTTCTCAGTGAGTCACAAAAGTCCTTACTGACATGTTTCCACGGTCATCTCTCCCTGTTTTTGCCTTTGCTTTGTGTTTCAACTACAATGAAATACCTACAGATGCTTGAACATACACGTTTTCACCTCAAGATGCTTGTACCACTGCTTAGAGCATAGATTTTTTTTTTCTCTCTCTCACTCATATATTGAGTTTCAAATTAGAGATTATATTCTTCTTAAAAATCTTCTTTTGACCTGTAGGCCCATCCTATGTATTTCCTCCATATTTTACACTCATGGCATATATAGTTCACATTACTTTTCTTTAGATGGCCTAGTTTGTCAAATTCTTGAAGTTTAATAAATATACAGGACTCTACAAGGTGTGAACTGGGTTTCTTTGAAATGGTGAATTTGAAATAGAAGAAGCATTAAACCTACACTGTAGAAATAAGAATATATAAAGGAATGCATTCACTTTTTCAATTGAGCACGAGTGTTTCAGAAACCAGGAAATTGAAGGTGTGATAGGTCAAGAATGTAGACTCAGATGATTTAAAAATTAACAATAATTTTAAAAAAATTGAAATCCCTATATAGAAGATAATATCAAGATGCTAGAAAATGACCACTGTAGATTTTTTAAAGAGAATGTCATGGAGATATAATTCTACTGAAAATTTACTTACTTACCTACTTTAATCAAGTATCATTGCATAGATTGATAGAGACAAGTATTATTGATACAATAGATCATTAAAGTAATACAAAGATGTATTTAAGAAATACTTCAAACAATAAGACAATAATACATTGTTCAATAAAAAGTTGAACTGGAGTGGGTTGCCATTGCCTTCTCCGTGCACCTCCTGTTTATTCTGGGGCTGATCCTGGGTTTGAATCATTATTTATATTATCTTATTATAGACAATGATAGCTTCCCCGGTGGCTCAGAGGTTAAAGCGTCTGCCTGGAATGGAAGAGACCAGGGTTCGATCCCTGGTTCGAGAAGATCCCCTGGAGAAGGAAATGGCAACCCACTCCATTGCCTGGAGAATCCCATGGAGGGAGGAGCCTGGTAGGCTACTAGTCCATGGGGCCGCAAAAAGTCGGACACGCCTGAGCGACTTCACCTTACCTCAATACTCAGTGGAAAACATAATTGCTAATTGTTACTGGTAGATGTATTTTTAACTGATAATCATAATGATCATACATTTATTATAAGTAGCAAGAGAAAAATTTAAAATTGCCTCATGAAAAGCAATATATATAGTAGATGGAGCATAGACTGTCCCCAGGTTTGATCATTTTTTACATGAAATTACACTAATATGATGGTAAATGGATCTTCAATGAAGCTTCATTGAAAGAAAGGTAATCTATTCTATCCTTGTGTTCCTCTCACAAATAGAGATATAATTTAAGAAAGTATAATATTTCATTGCAAAATGAAATATTAATATATTAAGGAAATATCCTATAGCTTTATTTTTATTTTAAATTGCAGTTTTGCTCAATAATGTTGAATTTATAGCTATAACGTATACTCTAACATTCTAGACAGAAAAGCAAAAGGTTTTTGGCTTTCTCTTTTTGGTAAAGATTAAGTAACAGAACCAGATTTACCCTCCAGCCTGACAAACGTTAAAAAGAAATCATACATATATGAAACAATGATTTTCAACACATTTTTCAACTACAAATTGGCACCTACCAATAGCCTGACCAACAACTGAACCACAAAGGCATTTGCCAGCTGCCTCTTCAGAGATGGAACCCCAGGCACCAGAGCTGGCGACCTTCAACACCCCTGAGGGAGCTCAGGGTGGAGTGAGGCACTCTGTGCTCCAGGGAATCTGGTGGGACAGGTCTTTAGGTAGATCGATGCTTTTAGGAACAGATTTTATGATATCAATCCTGGCATCTTCTCATATATATTCAGTTCAGTTCAATTCAGTTCAGTCGCTCAGTTGTGTCCGGCTCTTTGCGACCCCATGGACTGCAGCACGCCAGGCCTTCCTATCCATCACCAACTCCTGGAGTTTACTCAAACCCATTTCCATTGAGTCGGTGATGCCATCCAACCATCTCATCCTCTGTCGTCTCCTTCTCCTCCTGCCTTCAATCTTTCCCAGCATCAGGGTCTTTTCAAATGAGTCAGCTCTTCGCATCAAGTGGCCAAAGTATTGGAGTTTCAGCTTCAGCATCAGTCCCTCCAATGAATATTCAGAACTGATTTCCTTTAGGATGGACAGGTTGGATCTCCTTGCAGTCCAAGGGACACTCAAGAGTCTTCTCCAACACCACAGTTCAAAAGTATATATTCTTCAGTGCTCAGCTTTCTTTATAGTCCAACTCTCCTATCCATACATGACTACTAGGAAAACCATAGCTTTGATTAGATGGACCTTTGTTGGCAAACTGATGTCTCTGCTTTTAATGTGCTATCTAGGTTGGTCATAACTTTTCTTCTAAGGGGCAAGCATCTTTTAATTTCATGGCTGCAGTCACCATCTGCAGTGATTTTGGAACCCAAGAAAATAAAGTCTGCCACTGTTTCCATTGTTTCCCCAGCTATTTGCCATGAACTAATGGGACCAGATACCATAATCTTAGTTTTCTGAATGTTGACTTTTAATCCACCATTTTCACTCTCTTCTTTCACTTTCATCAAGAGGCTCTTTAGTTCTTTTTCACTTTCTGCCATAAGTGTGGTGTCATCTGCATATCTGAGGTTATTGATATTTCTCCCGGCAATCTTGATTCCAGCTTGTGCTTCATCCAGTCCAGGATTTCTCATGATGTACTCTGAAAATAAGTTAAATAGGCATGGTGACAATATACAGCCTCATATCTAGAGAAGCACTAAATACCTTTATGGTGACATCAGATCCTCATGACTGACATTTATTTGTTTTTGTAAATAAATGCTTCATGGTACTAAACTCCCCCTTCAGCAAAACCGTATATATTGCCCCTTTCACTGCAGCTCTGGAGCAGTCTCTCAGAGCTATGTGAGATGCTGCTTTCCAGGCTGCAGTCCTCATTCCCTCCCAAATAATACTTAGCTTGCAACTCTCAAATTGGTACATCTTTTTTCGTCGACACATTAAACATTAAAAAAATGTACAGCAATCTCAGGGTGAAAAAGCAAAAACTATGAAGGAGAGTCCTAAAGTCATCTAAACTTATGGTTTAAAAAGTTTCCAGCTACCTGTACAAGGTGAGAGAACTCAAGTGAATCTCCATGAGCTCAAGAGTTAAGGAGATGTAGCTGTGAGTCCAGGAGACGGAAGTGGCCCTAGTTCACAGGCAAAGTACCAAAGAGAAGAGAGTTGCACAAAAGGAGAAATCTCAGCCTCTCATGAAGAGTCTCCCTCATGGCATCAGGCATGTAAGAGAGCATATTTGGGAAAACTGGACATCACTGAGTAAAGACTCACCTGAAGGATTAGAGGAAACAATTACATGTCTCACACAGAATCATAAAGAGTTCCTGTTCCTAAAGACCCTGGCTGAAAACTCCATAATTCATAGGGAGCTGTGAGTGTATTGAGATTACACCTTGACAGTGGGAGAAAACATTCCTAGAAGAAATGTTGCTTTGGTCCTAAGAAACTTAAAACACAAAAAAAAGTTAAAGAATTATAGTGTTGTAAACCATTCAGCTCCCCAGAACAAAAATCAGAATATTTGTAAGAATAAAAAACATTTAGCCCCCAGGAATGTAAATTAAAATATCTGATATCTAATCAAAAATCATTAGCCTCTAAGGCAACAGATAAAATGCTGACTCATGATGAGAAAAATAACTCAATTAAAATCACACGCTACACAGCACATACAACCAGTAGGTAAGAATAATCTAACAGTTATTATAAGCTCCTTCTATAATATCAGAAAGCTAAAGGAAAGCTTGAATATGTTAATACACAGAAGGCATAAGAAAGACCCAAATCAAACATTTAGAGGTGGAAACTACATCTGAGATTTTTAGAGAGATTAAGAACAAGTTAGGCTAAGAGTCAGACACGACTGAGCAACTTCACTTTCACTTTTCACTTTCATGCATTGGAGAAGGAAACGGCAACCCACTCTCCAGTGTTCTTGCCTGGAGAATCCCAGGGATGGAGGAGCCTGGTGGGCTGCCATCTATGGGGTCGCACAGAGTCGGACACGACTGAAGCAATTTAGCAGCAGCAGCAGCAGACAGAGATAGTGAAGGGAAAAAAAAGAATAGAAACTATCCAATTTAAGGCTGGGATGAAATTTTAAAAAAAAAAAGGGGAGAGAGAAAGAGCACCAATTGAGTTTTTAGTGGTATAATACATATGTAATTGAAGTCTCTGTGGAAAGAAGGGCTTTAAAAACCTTGAAAAAACAATTTTGAAATATAAAAACTGTTTTATTTATTTAAAACATGTTTTGAAAAAAAAAAAAGGAAATTGTAAGTTTCTAGAACCAAGAAACTCAAAGATACAGTATATTAAATAGGACAAGAATTAAACAAGGTGCATCATAATCAAATTATTTAAAAGAAATGATAAAGACTAAAATGGTAAAAGCATCCCCAGAAAATGACTCATATTTACAAAGAAATTAAGGAAAGCATGACAGTAGAATTCTTGGTAGAAAAAATATACATTCACGTAAAAACACTGATATATCCATTATATTAAAGTAACATAAGATATATTTACCAAACATTACTATATTTTCCAAAACAAAATATAAGTAATACTATAATTATTTGCTTAACATTTTTGTAAATATCTTTCATATCTGGTTTATTAGAAGATACCTGGACTGTCTCTTATACACATCTAGATGTGTATAAGAGACAGTGCTGACACATATATACGGAATTTAGAATGATAGTAAGGACGACCCTGTATGTGTGACAACAAANAATACTATAATTATTTGCTTAACATTTTTGTGAATATCTTTCATATCTGGTTTATTAGAAGATACCTGGATTATCATATCAGCTTCCAAAATCAATTTTTGTGTTAGTTTGGTAGAGGTATATGAAGAAAACCTGGGCTCAAATTATGTTGTAAGAAAATGGAGGAACATGGGATGAGGATAGTCTTTTCAGATAAAAGAAGGAATTTTCCCTTAATAAACACAGAAAATGAACAAGTGGCACTTTATACTAATGGTCATAGTATGGAATGCTAAAACATATCACAAAGCTTGCTGTATTCTGTTACATTCATATCCAGTGACCCAGTTTACACATTGAATGGATCTTATACTAATGTGTTCATCTTGTAACATCAAGCACGTATCACCATGGAATAATGACCAACAACCAAAGACAGAGAGAAAAGCTTTGAAAACAGTCAGGAAAAACTCTCGTTGGTGGAATAATATGAGAGAAGTCAGAAAACAGCTGTTGCATCTTTAAAGTGTTGAAAGAAAATTTCAACACAAACTTGAGCAGAGGTAGAACAATTCCAGATAAAATTATGGAAGTGCATAAAGGATTGAAGAGTGTTGTAAAGCTTAGATACATGGGTGAATGCAAATGAACACTGACTGTTTAAAATATTAATAGTGTGTATTATACAGCCTCAAATGCAAGTTAAAATGCATGGCAAGAGTGGAACAAAAGAAGTGAGTAGAACCCATGCAAAGCAGAAAAAAAAAACCCAACTACTTGTATTATACTTTTATCACTCTCAAAATCTGTTACTGCCATAATGAAAGGATGCACATATAATCTCTAAATTATCCACTAAAATCAATTTGAAAACACAGAGGGAAACATTACAAATAAAGATCATCAATTAATTTTTAAAAAGGAAAAATAGTATTGAGACATTTATGTCAAATGAAAAACCTATTATAAGATGTTCAGTGAAAATACAAATATAAATGAATTAAATATTCCAGCATCCAATATATGTATCTGAACCTACAGTTATTCTGGCAAATAATAATGACATTTATTTCGAGTCTGACTCTTTTTCTCCCAAAGGTAGGTCTTGCTCAGCAGTTTGTTCCTTACTATTGACATATTTTTACGAGCATATGGAGAATATCCGTCCGTCAGTCAGTTGTCCAGTCATGTCTGACTCTATAGAGCTATTTCTAATAATGATGAATATATTTAAATACCATCCTAAGTAATTATAAAAATAATACATGCACAAAAATAGCTGTGATATCACAAAGCAGAATGTGTTGGTTACAGTAAAGATCACGTCCCTCATTTTCAGTGCAGTTTAGGACCAGTGGCGTGTGTGCTAAGTCACTTCTGCAGCGGCTGCTGCTGCTGAGTCGCTTCAGTCGTGTCCGACTCTGTGCGACCCCGCAGACGGCAGCCCACCAGGCTCCCCCGTCCCTGGGATTCTCCAGGCAAGGACACTGGAGTGGGGTGCCATTTCCTTCTCCAAAGGATATTCCCAAACCAGGGGTTGAAACTGAGGCAGATTCTTTACCATCTGAGCCATCAGGGAAGCCCCAAGATTAGTGGCATCCTAAACCACTTCTGAGATTGAAGGTACAATCTTGCCTTGAGCCAGTGTTCTTTTTTTTGGAACAAATGTTTAGGTTGTCTTGGAAGCTAAAATTTTCATCTCTAAAAATGGCTTCAAGTTAGCTAAGCGAAGTAATGAAATTGGAGACCATTTCAAGTCTGCTGCAATGCTTATTCATGCAGTTTCATGCAGTCATTTCTTCTGTTGTATTTTCACATTTGTTTATGGTCAGACATTTCAATAGCCAACTCCTTAGTCATCCTGATTATTTTATCCTCCTCTGGAACTAAATATAAAATGACATAGGATCAGTTGAATTTTCAATTGCAGTTGCATAATTTTTCATAGGATCTTAAAAGAAAAACACACACACAAATCTTTCAGAGCAAATTAGAGTCAAGAAAAGCTTCGCCAAAACTGCTGCTGTTGTAGAATGACACATGCAGAGTTTAAAGAAGATTCCCTATTTTCCCACAGATAGATAATGCTTCATAAACTTGCCAAACATATAGCAATATAAATAAGCGCAATTAAATTAATTTTGAAATGTCTCTGTTTTGATAATCATTTATTATTAATATAAAAAAACAATATTTACAAACCATTGCCTGTCAAAAATAACCAAAGATTTCCACTTTTTCATATAATCTGTGTGTTTTTAAGCCATTGAAAGGAAAGTAACATTATTATCATTTTATAGGTGAGGAAGCCAGGGCTTAAGTACAATAAGCTGTATAATGTTAGCTTTCTAATGTGTAAGTGGAGTGAAAATTCGAACAACAATCTGACTCCATTGTGTTGATTTTTATTAGTCAATTAAGTGTCAGGTATGAACAACAGCAAGTCTGTGAGCCAGAAAACAGGAATAGAAATTATCCAAATAATTCATACTGTAATGGTAGAATGTGATGTATCTAAAAGAAAAACCAATTTCTACTACATGTGTTATAGAATTCAGTAAAAGGGAAAACTAACAAGATGAAAAGGTTTTTTTGTTTACTTTTTCAATAAAAACCCAGGAAACAAATGTATAGCTACCTCTTAAGTAAGACTTATTTTCCGGATCACTGGTATTGAAGGGCACAGTTGTTGTTAAGTCACTAGTTGGACATGCAGTACATTTATCATGTAAAGAATAAAAAGGAAATAAACATAGAAATTCCAAGGAATAACCCAGGGACAAAAAGAATCCTCTGTCTATAGTTCAATCAATGAAAAATTTTATGCAAACTAGATATTCATGGAGATACGCAAGGAAAGAGCTCTAGGAATCAGAGCCTACTGTAAACTATTTCTGGCATGTCTAACAGTCACGATGTTCATGAAAATCATAATAAACATGACTAACATTATGAGGGGTGCCTATCACTGAAGCAAATTTGGGCTTGTTAGTTCAGTCACTCAGTACTCTCTGACTCTCTGCAAGCCCGTGGAGCCCACCAGGTTCCTCTGTCCATGGAATTATTCCAGGCAAAACTATTGGAGTGGGTTGCCATTTCCTTCTCCAGTGGGCCTCCCCAATCCAGGGATTAAACCCACATCTCTTGTATCTCCTGCACTGGCAGATGGATTATTTTATCACTGTGCCACCTGGGAAGCCCATAAAACCAACTTAATGCAATGTTAGGAATATAGGTTCTTGAATTTGAAGGCCTAGGTTTGAATAAATCTCTGACATATCCTATTCTGCAATGCAAATAAATTTTCAATTAAGTCAATTCTGGAATATTTTTATATTGATAATCATTTATTATTAATAGTTAAAAATATTTACTTAGCATTATCTCTCTGTCAAAATCACTTCATCTTTTCTGTCTCTATTCTTTAATTCTTGAAAGCATCAACCCAGACAAAGTACTCAGGTGACTTATCTGCAAGTGCGGAAGTCGGTCAGTTATGTCTGACTCTGTGACCCCACGGACTATAGAGCTGAGGGACTTGTCTGAGCCTCACTGGAAGAAAAAGAGACTCTGTAAACATTTATAGCAAATTAACTATCATTGAGACTTCACACTAGCATAAAAGGAAGAAACCTTGAGTAATCATGTTTAAATTTAGCCTATAAAATATTTATACACAGTAAATTGATATACTACAAAGAGGATCAATATCTAACCAAAAGTCAGGAGGCCTATATTCTAGGCTTTCTGCTTCTGGTCAATTTCTCTGACTCCTTGAAGAAATAATCCTGTTGAAATGGTAACATCCCTTTATATCTTGTTCTTCAAGAATCTCTGGTTGTCTACTTTTCCTCTCTTCTACTTAAGATGACAGAAAAAGAGTTGTATTTGACTATACTCTGTGATTTTTGTGTCTAGAAACATCTGTGGAGATGGTACACATTGATTTGGTTACATTTCTGAAGCTAGAAAATGTATGTTTTATCTGATCAAATAAAAAGACAGTTAAAAAGGGGGATAAGATATTCACAGTGCTGCTGGCTTTAACTCCAAATAATTCATGCAGGCAAAAAGTATTAGGAAATTCAGATACTTCAGAGATTACTTACTCTAAAACTTTCATACTTTAAAAGAGAAAAACATGGCCCCCAAGATTATGAAAATAGAATTTCTTAATAGTTAGTGAAAAATCAAAGTCACAGCTATTGAGTGGAAAGTGTCTCTTGAGTTTTAGTTGACAACAGTTCCATTTTTCTAAATGTATTCTAGTTACTGATAATAGAAACTTACTGCCACAGACTAATTTTAAAATAACTCAGATTAGTATGTGTATGTGTACATACTGTAAAATAATACATAAATTATAAATTAGACATTTTTGAATTCAAAGAACCAGCACTATTTGAATTTAAAATATTGATAAAAGATAGTAGGCATAATAAAAGCTACAGATCCCTGAAACTGGAATATCCCCTGGAGGAGGAAATGGAAACCCCCTCCAGTATTCTTGCCTGGAGAATCCCATGGACGGAGGAGCCTGGTGGGTGACAACTCTCTATAGCGTAGCAAAGCTTCAGACACAACTGAAGCAACTTACCACTCACTCAGTAAATATCTATTAAGTGAATAAATTTCACTATATATCATAGCTTCTTAATGATCTTGTATGCACTATATGGAGACATTTGGAAACCTTTCAAGATTTCACAAATGTGAATTAAAGATATATGTTCTAACAGTATCATATTTTAATGTGAATAGAGTAGTGAAAGTGAAAATGTTAGTCACCCCATTGTGTCCAACTCTTTGTGACCCCATGGACTGTAATCGGCCAGGCTCTTCTGCCCATGGAATTCTTCAGGCAAGAATACTGGAGTAGCTAGCCATTCCCTTTTCCAGGAGATCTTCCCAAGCCAGGGATGGAATCCGAGCCTCCTCCATTTCAGGCAGACTTTATCATTTGAGCCACTAGCTGGGTGGCAGAACATTTAGAAAATTCAAATACATATTATTTGGGAAAACTTCATATTTATCTTAATTACATTATTAAAAATTAAATTATAAAATGTTTAAAGCAGTAATTTAACTTAATTTGCTACTACTGCTAAGTCACTTCAGTTGTGTCCGACTCTGTGCGACCCCATAGATGGCAGCCCACCAGGCTCCCCATCCCTGGGATTCTCCAGGCAAGAACATTGGAGTGGGTTGCCATTTCCTTCTCCAATGCATGAAAGTGAAAAGTGAAAGTGAAGTTGCTCAGTCGTATCTGACTCTCAGTGACCCTATGGACTGCAGCCTACCAGGCTCCTCTGTCCATAGGATTTTCCAGGCAAGAGTACTGGAGTGGGGTGCCATTGCCTTTTTAATTGATAGTTTAAAAAAATTATCAACATTGAGACATATATAACCTGTGGAGTTATGTATTTTGGGGCTATACAGAAATAATAGCAATTAAACATGTTTATTATAGCATTTTTATTTAAAATAATAATCCTAAAGTATAGAATTGTTTATATTTTAGTTAAAATTCTTAGTCATTAAGATATAATAATTTCTAAAATATATCCTCTATCTGAATTATCTCAAAATAGCTGAATGTTACAACTACACTTTAAAATTTGCTTTTAGTTTTCTGTCATTCATTAGCTTATTTAATCTCTGATATAGAGTTACCCTTTCACATGTTTTTACCACAACAAAATAAATCAAATTTTGCAAAAGACTTTGGTTATAGATTCTTTCACTTCCTATTGAAATTCTTATTAAAGAAGATAAGAAGATGGAATTTAAATAATTTTGAAAGTAGAAAGTGAAAATGAAAGTGAAAGTCACTCAGTTGTGTCTGCTCTTTGTGACCCCGTGGACTGTACAGTCCATAGAATTCTCCAGGCCAGAATACTGGAGCTGGTAGCCTTTCCCTTCTTGAGGCTATTCCAAAGCCAGGGATTGAACTGAGGTCTCCCATATAACAGGCAGATTCTTCACCAGCTGAGCCACAAGGGAAGCACCAAAATACTGAGTGGGTAGCCTATTCCTTCTCCAGCAGATCTCTCCTCCCCAGGAATTGAACGGGGGTCTCCTGTATTGCAGGCAGTTTCTTTACCAACTAAGCTGTAAGGGAAGCTAGAATTCCAATACAAATCTTTCTGATTTCCTGTAGACTTTCTACCTCCCAAGGAAAGATGGAGCACTATATTTAGAAGGTAAACAGGCAAGAAAGTAGAAAGAAGAATTTTTGTCTCTAAGTANTTTGAATTATCTCAAAATAGCTGAATGTTACAACTACACTTTAAAATTTGCTTTTAGTTTTCTGTCATTCATTAGCTTATTTAATCTCTGATATAGAGTTACCCTTTCACATGTTTTTACCACAACAAAATAAATCAAATTTTGCAAAAGACTTTGGTTATAGATTCTTTCACTTCCTATTGAAATTCTTATTAAAGAAGATAATAAGATGGAATTTAAATAATTTTGAAAGTAGAAAGTGAAAATGAAAGTGAAAGTCACTCAGTTGTGTCTGCTCTTTGTGACCCCGTGGACTGTACAGTCCATAGAATTCTCCAGGCCAGAATACTGGAGCTGGTAGCCTTTCCCTTCTTGAGGCTATTCCAAAGCCAGGGATTGAACTGAGGTCTCCCATATAACAGGCAGATTCTTCACCAGCTGAGCCACAAGGGAAGCACCAAAATACTGAGTGGGTAGCCTATTCCTTCTCCAGCAGATCTCTCCTCCCCAGGAATTGAACGGGGGTCTCCTGTATTGCAGGCAGTTTCTTTACCAACTAAGCTGTAAGGGAAGCTAGAATTCCAATACAAATCTTTCTGATTTCCTGTAGACTTTCTACCTCCCAAGGAAAGATGGAGCACTATATTTAGAAGGTAAACAGGCAAGAAAGTAGAAAGAAGAATTTTTGTCTCTAAGTATACTTCATTGTAAGATGATGCTGTGAAAGTGCTATACTCAATATGCCAGCAAATTTGGAAAACTCATCAGTGGCCACAGGACTGGAAAAGGTCATTTTCATTCCCATACCAAAGAAAGGCAATGCCAAAGAATGTTCAAACTACTGCACAATTGCACTCATCTCACATGCTAGCAAAGTAATGCTCAAAATTCACCAAGCCAGGCTTCAATAGTATGTGAACTGAAAACTTCCAAATGTTCAAGCTGGATTTAGAAAAGGCAGAGGAACCAGAGATCAAATTGAAAGCATCCATTGGATCATTGGAAAAGGAAGAGAGTTCCAGAAAAACACTTACTTCTGCCTTATTAACTGTGCCAAAGCCTTTGACTGTGTGATCACAACAAACTGGAAAATTCTTAAAGACATGGGAATATGCGTCTCTTTCACTTCTGGTTTCCTCAATGTGTACTCCCAGCAGTGAAATTGCTGGGTCATTTGGCAGTTCTAGGACCAGTTTTTTAAGGAATCTCCACACTGTTCTCCATAGTGGCTGTACTAGTTTGCATTCCCACCAACAGTGTGAGAGAGTTCCCTTTTCTCCACATCCTCTCCAGCATTTATTGCTTGTAGACTTTTGAATAGCAGCCATTCTGACTGGCGTGAGATGGTACCTCATTGTGGTTTTGATTTGCGTTTCTCTGATAATGAGTGGTGCTGAGAATCTTTTCACATGTTTGTTAGCCATCTGTATGTCTTCTTTGGAGAAATGCCTGTTTAGATCTTTGGCCCATTTTTTGATTGGATCGTTTATTTTTCTGGAGTTGAGCTGCATAAGTTGCTTGTANTTTGTTAGCCATCTGTATGTCTTCTTTGGAGAAATGTCTGTTTAGTTCTTTGGCCCATTTTTTGATTGAGTCATTTATTTTTCTGGAATTGAGCTGCAGGAGCTGCTTGTATATTTTTGAGATTAATTATCTGTCAGTTGCTTTGTTTGCCATTATTTTCTCCAATTCTGAAGGCTGTTTTTTCACCTTGCTTATAGTTTCCTTTGTTGTGCAAAAGCTTTGAAGTTTAATTAGGCCCCATTTGTTTATTTTTGCTTCTATTTCCATCACTATAAGAGGTGGGTCATAGAGGATCCTGCTGTGATTTATGTCAGAGAGTGTTTTGCCCAGTATTCATCGCAGCACTGTTTACAATAGCCAGGACGTGGAAGCAACCTAGATGTCCATCAGCAGATGAATGGATAGGAAAGCTGTGGTACATACACACAATGGAGTATTACTCAGCCATTAAAAAGAATGCATTTGAATCAGTTATAATGAAATGGATGAAACTGGAGCCGATTATGCAGAGTGAAGTAAGTCAGAAAGAAAAACACCAATGCAGTATATTAATGCATATATATGGAATTTAGGAAGATAGTAATGATGACCCTGTATGTGAGACAGCAAAGGAGACACAGATGTAAAGAACAGTCTTTTGGACTTTGTGGGAGAAGGCCAGGGTGGGAAGATTTGAGAAAATAACATTGAAACATGTATATTATCACATGTGAAACAGACTGACAGTCAAGGTTTGATGCATGAGACAGGGTGCTCAGCACTGGTGCCCTGGGATGACCCTGATGGATGGGATGGGGAGGGAGGTAGGAGGGGGGGTTCAGGATGGGGAACACATGTACACCANTTATCACATGTGAAACAGACTGACAGTCGAGGTTTGATGCATGAGACAGGGTGCTCAGCACTGGTGCCCTGGGATGACCCTGATGGATGGGATGGGGAGGGAGGTAGGAGGGGGGGTTCAGGATGGGGAACACATGTACACCAATGGCTGATTCATGTCAATATATGGCAAAACCACTAAAATATTGTAAAGTAATTAGACTCCAATTAAAATAAATAATTTTTTTAAAAAAGAGAGATGTGAATACGAGATCACCTTACCTGCCTCCTGAGAAATCTATATGCAGGTCAGAAAGCAACAGTTAGANCCACAGCTTTCTTAACCATTCATCTGCTGATGGACATCTAGGTTGCTTCCGTGTCCTGGCTATTATAAACAATGCTGCAATGAACATTGGGGTACATGTGTCTCTTTCAATTCTGGTTTCCTCGGTGTGTATGCCCAGCAGTGGGATTGCTGGGTCATAAGGCAGTTCTATTTCCAGTGCAAACTCGTGCCACCAATATGGAGAACAGTGTGGAGAATCCTTAAATTGCAATTCTTTTGTCCCATCCCTCAGTCTTAAGGTGGACCTTCCTTCTTAACACTTCCCTCTAAGAATAAGCAAACAAGTATCAGAGGAGATACTGTCAGATTCTCTACATAAAAATAAAGCAGCTGCATTGTGTGCAACATTTCTCCTTCTGAATAGCATCACTTCGCACATTCAAAAGCGCTTAGGAAACTACTGAACTTTCAAGGATTTTTCTCTGTCTCTGCCTCTTTCAGTCTCATAGTCCCTTTCATTAGTTTCTGGCATAAAAAGAAATACTACAAAATCTTCCTTTCAACCTACATACTCCTCAAAGATATCTGTATAAGTTTTCTCTTTCTGTTTTCCAACCTGCCCTTTACTCTTCATGCACTGCACACTTCTTGCTGTCTTAATCTGTAGAAACCACTCTTATCTAAGACATCAATCATTCTTTCCTAGTTCGCACTTTATACCTCATTTGAATTTTGACAGTATCTATTCTGTCTTCTGATTTTCTTTTTTCCTTTGCCATCTTAATATATGTACACTTTGGAAATCAATACTGAATGTTCTTCAGCTCTCATACATGCTCTCTACATAATCTCATCAATCACATATACAACTTAGTCATTGACTACAGCAAGAGTCAGCAAACAGGTTCTATAAAGAACCACGAAATAAATATTTTAGATTTGCAAGTGATATAATCTGTCTCACCTATTCAACTAGGCTCTTGTGGTATGACAATAGACAATACGTGAACAAATGTATATGATGTGTTCCAATAAAACTTTATTTACAAAACAATTGGCAAACCAAATTTGTCCTATAGGTAGTATTTTGTACACCAGTGTGCTATACTATGGCAATTCTCAAAATTTATGAGTTTCAGAACTGAATTAGTGAAATAACTGGACACATGATTAATGTTACTCAAGTCAGCCTCATCTATTTCACCCACTGGGGTGGAAGCAATGATTTTATTAGATCATTCCTGTTTAAAAGCCTTCCATAGCTCCCAATTTGTGCAAACTTTGAACATGGTTTACTCATACTTGTCACTCCTTCCTTTGGATCTTACTATTGCCATTTTTATATTTCAACCTACTCTTGAATAATAGCAAGGATCTTTCTTATCTATTGACTATTTTTATGAATTTTTCTCTGTCTTTATTGAAGGATCATTGTATTTTTTTCCTTTTTTGTTTGTTTTTTACTCCTAGATTCGGTTTTTGTTTTCTTAATTCCTTATACCTACCTTTGCATATAGTGACCATTTAATAATTTATTTGCAAATGAACACAATTTTGTTATACATTTTGTGAAAATATTTAATTTTTAGAAGGCCATAAAATCTAATAAACTCACAAAAAACACATTAAGATTAAGCTGTAATACTTACCTTTTAATTAATTAAGGGTGACACTGGAAGGCTGAGTTCCTAGAGACATTTATGTAATTGTTCATTATACTGTCTTAATCAGAGTATACCTCTTTATGTAAAAGTACTTAATATTTGAATTTAATTTTAATAATTAAAACAACTTGTAACTGAGGCATAGTATTTAAAACCATTTGTTATACTTCTGCAATTTTTACTGGAAAATATAAGAAATTTGGCATTTATTCATTAACTATGCAGCTAAACAGATAAAATTTAATTTCCACCTACTGTACTGGCAAATTTTAAAACCAAAACACTATTTTTTGTATTTTTCTTCTTTATCACTGTTAAGAATATCTTAGTCTTATATAACATCAATTACTTGAATATTCAATAAAATAACATATGCTATTTAAAAAAAACTTTATAAATATTTTACATTTATTTTTGGAAGTTCAAATTTATATTAATACAAATCTTCCAAGAATTTATTAATGTTCATAATGCTGGTACAATAAATAACTACTATGTGTTCAGAATATTCCAGATTTCCATTTGTAATTTAACCTGTCACTTTGTTTTAAACCATATTTCAAAAATGGCTGAGAGAAGGAGCCCATAAGAACCTGGATAATGTTGGCTGTGCAGCTAGACAGGTGGTTCCCCATACACTAAAATTTAATATGATCAATTCACTATGATTTAGGCTTTGGTTCCCAGGACTGCCCTAAATTTTAATTTGTCATACATACAGGCTGAATAGAATTGAGTATGCTAGCATGCAGGCAAAGTCACAAGTGATTAATGTTTAAAAGACTGTGTATGCACGTATTAATTTACAGTGAGAGTAATAACTGCTAGCTAAACTGGTTAATCTTGTTGTCTACCTCTCTTGACAAAGAAACTTCATAAAAATAATACTTGGTGATCTTGAAAACTAAATGTGGGGAGTTACTTACATGAGTTGAATGTTCAGTAAGACTAGGCCATGATGTACTTATGGATGAATACTAACAAGATGGTAGTCATCATCCAAAGAATAGACTGCTTTCTTAAGAGGGCACATAGTTGTTTTTTTTTTTTTTTTTTTTTTTTAACATTTATTAGATTATACTGTGATGCCATTAGGCATATGTTCCTACCATTTACCTATAAGCTCTTCAAGAACCTTTAAAAATCTGCTTGTAAAATAACTATAGGAATCATCAATAAATGTTAGAACTATACTTGATGTTTCTTAAATGGGCTCTCAAATAATATTCTCCTAAATTCTTCTATACATCATATTCTTTTGCTGCTGCTGCTAAGTCACTTCAGTCATGTCCGACTCTGTGTGACCCCATAGACGGCAGACCACCAGGCTCCGCCATCCCTGGGATTCTCCAAGCA
>SJYW01028439.1:1338393-1373607 GCA_006410735.1 Raphicerus campestris | reverse complement strand
ACACACACACAGACACACACACACATACACAGAGCTAATGAATATGATAATCTCCTGGGAGCACAACATTGCCAAGAATGTGAAGATCTGAAGAGACAAACAGAGAATATATTACATAATCCATAGTATTAAACTGCCCGATGTATTTAGTTAGTTAATGCTAGGGAGAAGTGGGAAGGCTCCCAAACCTGAAGTCACTATGGTTGAGGTCAAATAGATAATCTCGGTGTTTGTTTTCTGGCAGGAGACTTGGATGAGGGCTTCCCAGGTGGTGCTAGTGGTAAAGAACCCGTATGCCAGTGCAGGAGACATAAGAGATGTGGGTTCGACCCCTGGGTCGGGAAGTTTCCCTGGAGAAGGGAATGGTACCCACTCCAGTATTCTTGCCTAGAGAATCCCACAGACAGATGGAACCCGGCAGGTAATCCACAGAGTCACAAAGAGTCCGACATGACTGAAGTGACTTCGCACACTTGCAGACCTGGATGAACTTCTGGATTCAAACATGTTAGCTTCTCTATTTGGACAGTTTCTACATTTAAGTTCTTAGAAAAATGTTACCAGTGTGTTAGATGATTTGGCCTACGTGTGCATATCACATAAAAGGGAAAATACTATTTAAGCAAACATTTATTGTCTGATCAAAACTATGAATAGGATGATAGGACTTAGTGGAAAGAAGAGCTAGGAACTCAAACTCCTGGTTTAAAGTCACAGCTCTGTGATTAACTAATCTGGATCCATGCACACATATTTCATCTTACTGAGTCTCAATTTCTCTCATTTGCTAAAAGAGAAATTGAACATATCTACTGCCTAACTTAAGGAAGATTATTCCTGTACAGAATTATTACAATATTAACTAATGTTTTAAACTCAAACTAATGTAAAATAAGCTAGATGACAGATACATGAGAAATAATCAAATGAACAATTCAATTGTAAAATAATATTCTACACGAATTGGATGTAATTTACTAGAGGTATTTTTAAATGTCCTAGATAAAGCAAGCCTACTTTTCCTGCAGGATACATTTCTATAATAAGAGATCATGAAGTAATTTACATGACATTATACATTTCCAATATATGTGGTTTTAAAATCTTATTTTTTCCTGACTTTCATTTTTTTGTTTAGCTGGATGCATGTAAAAAAGACCTTTAAAAAGTATACTGTGTATTCCTTATAAAGTCATTTCAATTCTGTGAAGTTATCATGTATTAAAAAAGACTACTCAGTGCTAGAGTTGCTCTTATTTTTATATTAGACTTCAGAAAAACTATTTGAGCACAACAGAAAAATCATAATTTAGAAGAACATAAAATATAATACAGTTTTGTAATAATTTAACTAGGTAATTTCCTTCACAAATCTGTTTATTGCGACATTATTTTCAAAAGTAAAGTACTAAAAACATCCTGAAAGTCCATAAATAGAGAAATGCTTGTTTAAATTATGGTTCCTTAACTCTGTGAAATAAAATGAGGTTTATATGTACTGAGTTGAAAAGTCATCCACAATGGAGTAGTTAAAAAAGCATAGCAGAGTAATATATATCATGCAACTCAATTTTTATTAAAAATTAAATAAATAAAACTAAATTAACTGGTTGTACATTTATATAAACATTGAAAAATAAATGAAAAATCATACTCTTTATAGCATTGTTTGACTTTTATTGCTGGGAAAATTAATGGAGAAGGGGAATAATTTTCCTCATACACATTGTGTTGTTTGGAATTATTGCAAACAGCATATATTGTTGTATAATTTTTGAACTCACAAAAATTATCATATAAATTAAACCATAATGGTAATTCAAGAAAGCACCTGAATATTTTGTAATGTCTGATTAGTATGTTTGTTAAATTAGAAATAGACTACAATATTTGTCAGAGCATCTACAGGTAATAGTGAATTTTTAATTTACATTAAGATACTCTATATTTTTTATGCATGTGCACATGTATAGTCAAATTAATAATACACATTAATATTTAGGCTCAAAAATACAGAATAAAAAGCGATATCCAAGGACAGTCATTCACACCATATCATCACTATGACCAGGAAAATAATAAAATAAATAAGTGATACTAATAGTTTACTTTCTCCTTTCTTTGCTTATGTTCAAAATCCATATGAACTTTCTACAACCAGAAATATTTAGGGGCGTTCAGAAGAAGCTAGATAATATTCCTTGCTTTGTACAATGTAAAAAGCCTCTAAATATCCTAGCAACCCTTATCATTTTCATAAAACAAAGTTAACATGAAAATATTTAAAGCTACTTTATGTTTGTTAGAGAAGTGCTCCAAAATAATGTCAGCAGATCATCACTATCCTCGAGGTAGGGGTCTCATGGTGCCAGATCAGCTTCATGCTTTGTTCTGAAATAGCATCATCTGAACACCACAGGATGTTGGCTAATCGTTCCAATGAATACAAAAGTGTGCACAGCAAACTTTGCAAAGATGTATGTCAGAGGAAAATTTACTTTGTGGTTTAATTAACATCTGAAAATATGATTTAGCAAGAAAAAGAACATCTTGAGGATTTCTGTTACATAGCAAATGGGGATCTGTTTATTGTCTTCATGTAGGGGCATAGCTCCTTAAACATCAAGTATGCGATAAAATACAGTGAGAGGGTCTGGAAGAGAGTCTTCCAGATCCCAATATCTATCAGTTCCAAAACTTATAACAGGAATTCTCAACTATGTAGTCAAGGGTGGAGACACTGTAAGAAAATTTTAGGGGGTTTTCCCTGGTGGGTGAGTGGTAAAGAATTTACCTGCTGATGCAGGAAACGTGGTTTGATCCCTGGTTGGTTCCTCATGCCTCAGAGCAATTGAGCCAGGGCACCACAGCTGTTGGGCCCACGGTCAAGAGCCTGGGAGACACTCCTAGTGAACCCAGTAGAAAGAGCAGTTCAGCGCCGCAACTATTGTAGTCCACGGGCTCCAGAGCCCGTGTTTCGCCACCAGAGAAGGCACCACGATGAGAAACCTGTGCACTGCGTCTAGAGAGTAGCCCCTGTTTGCTAGAGAAAGCCCACACACAGCAGCAAAGTCTTGGCACAGCCAAAGAATAACCAACTACATAGATAAATAAGCAGATAAATTTAGGCACAAGGTTACAAGCTCCACAAGAATTCCACAAAGAATTCTGGAGTAAGCCAGAAATTAGGACATTCGGTGAACATTTCTGAGTCATATTTAAAATTCTCATGCTCTAATCACACCGAAGATTTGATGATTTTGAACTGTGGTGTTGGGGAAGACTCTTGAGAGTCCCTTGGACTGTAAGGAGATCCAACCAGTCCATTCTGAAGGAGATTAGCCCTGGGATTTCTTTGGAAGGAATGATGCTAAAGCTGAAACTCCAGTACTTTAGCCACCTCATGTGAAGAGTTGACTCATTGGAAAAGACTCTGATGCTAGGAGAGATCGGGGGCAGGAGAAGAAGGGGACCACAGAAGATGAGGTGGCTGGATGGCATCACTGACTCGATGGACATGAGTCTGAGTGAACTCCAGGAGTTGGTGATGAACAGGGAGGCCTGGCGTGCTGCGATCCATGGGGTTGCAAGGAGTCAGACACGACTGAGCGTCTGAACTGAACTGAGTTGAATTACTCCAGAAACACCAACCAGCCTACTCTTCTTTTGATGAGGTCACCATTTAGTCTTAGGATCTAAGAACCCTTAGACATAATTTGGACCAGAAACTGGCTCATATTTTAGTTACATTATTGCTAGTCTTTGTGTGTGTTGACTTCTGTACTCTGTGTCAGTCCTCACTAGTTAAAACTGTGGTGTTGCTCACAGTCTCATCTATTCAATAAGTACACATTATTGACAGTAATAATAACTCATCTTCTAAGATAATCATTGATAATAAATATAGAATTAAGCTATTAAAGTCTGTTTTATGATGCATAGAATAGTCAAAACAATTTATATTCTTACTCATTTGTATACTTTTAAACAACTGTTTAAGGATGTTCACTTTATCCCAGTTCTGAGTCTAGGAAAAGAAGAACAAAGAAACAGAATTTAAACTAAAGCCATGCTACCAAGAAGCTTTCATTCTAGAGTCAGTGATTGCAGACAAATTAAGTAGTCAAACAAAGAATCCAAACAAAGGAAAGTGTAAGAGCAAAGACCCTAAAGCATTTGCAAAATGGATAAAAAAGAGGGTGGTATTGATGAAATAGAATGATTAAGAAAGAATATGGTACAAAATGAGGTGATAAGGGTCAGTCAAGGGCCAGCCCATGAAAGATGTTTATTATAGGCTGTGTAAAAATATCTGATGCTTTAAAAAATCCAGTTGGAAGCTACTGAAAATTCTTAAGCAGGAAAGCATTCATATCTGTATTATATTTTTAAAAGTAGTTGGGTAAATTACTGTAATTATGGTGGAGGGTGAAATTTGGAAGCAGAGTCTTAAGAGGATATTGTGATTGTGAAGAAAAGAATTGAGAGCTACTACAAAAAGCTTTCCTTGGTGGCTCAGACGGTAAAGAACCCACCTGCAATGCTGGAGACCTGGGTTCGATCCCTGGGTTGGGAAGATCCCCTGGAGGAGGGCATGGCAGCCACCTCCGCTATTCCTACCTGGAGAATCCCCGTGGATAGAGGAGCCTGGCGGGCTAAGTGCATGGGGTCGCAAAGAATCAGACACAACTGAGCACACCCGAAGGAGAGCAGTGATAGGAATGTAAAGTGGACATTTTGGAAATAACTTTAGAGGTAGAACTCTCAAAAGAATCAAGAATACTGCCTTATAGTTCATCAAAATTTAAAATGCCTACTCTTCAAAAGACTTCATTGAGAGAGTGAAACACAAACCACTTGCAAATGATATACTTGATGAGAGTTATATTGAAATATGTAAGCACAATCAAAGCTAGACAGGAAGAAAACAAGATGCAATAAATAAAATTGGGTATAATTTATTTATTAGTGAATTCTTAACTTTAACAAAGAATATGTACAAATCACACATATGTATATGAAAATGCTAAGCATCTCTAGTCATCAGGAGAATACAAAACAAAACTGTGATGAGATACCACTTTGTTGCTGTTTAGCTGCTAAGTCACGTCTGAATCTTTGTGACCCTGTGGACTGTAGCCCACAAGGCTCTTCTATCCATGGGATTTCCAAGGCAAGAATACTGGAGTAAGTTGTCGCTTCCTTCTCCAAGGGATCATCACAACTCAGGGATCGAACCTGTGTCTGTCTCATGCTTCCTGGCAGGTGGATTCTTTACTCCTGAGCCACCTGGGAAGCCCACTACATGCCTTTAAAACTGGTTTATATTAAAAAGCCTATCATATCAAGTGCTGACAAGATGCAGAGGTACACGACCTTGTAAGATTAATGGTAGGAATGTAAAATGTTAGCAATGCTCTGAAAGACAGTTTGACAGTTTCTTGAAAATACAACTTCCATATGATCCAAATATTTCACTGCAAATTATTAGCTCCCTAAAACAAAAGAATGAAAATTTGTCCATACAAAGATGTATACACAAGCATTCATAGCAGCTTTATTCTGGTAGCAATCCTAAAGTTTAAATGACTTAAATATTCATCAAAAGGTGAATGTAAAAATTGTGCTATGCTGCATAAAATGTTATTACTCATCAAAGCAAAATATTTTATTTGATTCATGCAACAAAATGCATACATTTTAAAATAATAATGTTGTATGAATGTCCAACAAAAAAGTTTATGAAATTCTAGAAAATGTAAATCCTTTAAGTGATAGAATATTTCAGCAGTTGTTTGGAGGCAGGGATGAGAAAAGGCAGAGAGAGGTTAAGAAAGGGTAGGAAAGAAATTATGAAGGGCATGAGAAGGCTTTTGGGGTGACATGTGTGATTATTATCTTGGTTTTGTGATGGTTTTGAAGCCATATATATATATGTCAAAACTTGTCAAATTGTACACTTTCTACATACCCCGTTTATTGTACAAGTTTACTCTTAAGGAAAAAAGACAAAACAAAACTTTTTTTTTTTTTTTGCCTTCAGCCAAGGAGTAGGCTAAGTTTGCAGTTTCTGAAATGAGGTAATACACTAAAAACAAATCAGTTGATACAAGAAAGAAATGGAAAATTTTATTCCAACCAAAATTGAGGATTGTAACCTGGGAAAAGTACCTTAGGAAGCTCTGAGAACTGTTCCACATATCAGAAGTCAAGGCAAGTAACATAAGCTTTTGAGACACAGGGCTGTATATCAAATGATGTCATACTGACAATTTACATAATCCAGAGCTAAGAGTCAGTTTGTTGTGATCCACATAGTCAAAGGCGTTCATGTAGTCAATGAAACAGGTTTTTTGGTTTTTTTTTTTTTCTGTAATTCCTTTGCTTTCTCTATGATCCAAAGGATGTTGGCAATTTGATCTCTGGTTCCTCTACCTTTTCTAAAGCCTGCTTGCACATCTGGAAGTTTTCAGTTTGCTTACTGTTGAAGTGTACCTTGAAGGATTTTGAGCATTATCTTGCAAGCATGTGAAATGAGCACAATTGTATGATAGTCTGAACATTCTTTGACATTGACCTTCTTTGGGATTGAAATGAAAACTGACCTTTTCCAGTCCTCTGGCCACTGCTGAGTTTTCCAAACTTGTTAGTATATTGAGTGCAGCACTTTAACATCATTGTCTTTTAGAATTTGAAAAGCTCAGCTGGAATTCCGTCATCTCCACTAGCTTTGTTCATTGTAAGGCTTCCTAAGGCCCACTTCCACTCTCCAGGATGTCTGGCTCTAGGTGAGTGACCACACCATCCTGGTTGTCTGGGTCATGAAGATCTTTTTTGTACAGTTCTTCTGTGTATTCTTGCCACCTCTTCTTATTATCTTCTGCTTCTGTTAGGTCCAGACCATTTCTGTCCTTTATTGAGCCCATCTTTGCATGAAATGTTCCCTTGGTATCTTCAGTTTCCGTGAGGAGATCTCATTTTTCCCATTTGTTGTTTTCCTGTACGTTTGCAGTGTTTCCTTTAGAATGCTTCTGACTGAGAGGGAGGGAGGGACTCTTCCAACCTGTCTGATACTTGGCCTCAGGGCTGATTAAGGCTGAGACACAGGGCTCCTAGCAAAGACAGTGCAGGAAGGGAAGTGTTGCTATGCATTTACTCAGCTGTTCACAAAAGGAACCTGCCCAGGCTCTAACCTCAACCTAAAAACTGGGTCAAGACAGCATGTTCAAACCCCAAAACTCCTATTACGCTGCTTTCTCCTACAGCTTGCTCCGTCACTCATCTTTCCCAAATGCTCATGATTTCTACTTCTTAATTTCAGGTTTTATCAGATTCCAGACCTCATATTCAGTTCTTTAATGCCTATCTTTTTTTTTTTTTTTAATTCAAAGTGAACTCATTCACTGTATATCCTTTGATTCTCTAACATGGAACGGGAAATTGGGAGACCAGATTAAAATGCTCCATACATCACAAAGGAACAAAATGCAAGGGAAGCTAATTATAGTTTTTAACTTAAAAATCTTAGCTTACAAATATGCAACCTTGAAAAATTAAAGTGGACTACAACGTAAGGCTTGCCACTTTCCCCATTATTGTGGCAACATGTAATGATTCTGCTTTATAATCTAGTATTTGGACCGAATCCATTGATGGGCATCTTAACATATGCACTCACGTTTCGTTGCAGCTCTCATGTCCATGTACATTTTCTCCTTCCTCTGTCAAGTAGCCCCAGACAATTGCCACCACCGAACGAAGGGTACCCGGCCTTGAACTTCCTCAGTCTGAACTACACCCCAGGGCTCTGCAGCGCTCCTGTCTTCTAATCTTGAAAGCATTCCCCTGGATCCTCATGCTGATAGCTGACTCTCCCATTAGTGAATCATCTCATTGACACTAGAAACAGGATTCACAGCAGATCCCATGACAATAGTCTCAAGTCTCTGTTATGTGACAGATGCTGAGTAAGGTAATTTATCCACCTATTTCTAATACTGACATCAACTCATNGCTGACTCTCCCATTAGTGAATCACCTCATTGCCACTAGAAACAGGATTCACAGCAGATCCCATGACAATAGTCTCAAGTCTCTGTTATGTGACAGATGCTGAGTAAGGTAATTTATCCACCTATTTCTAATACTGACATCAACTCATAAAACAAGGATGATTGTACCCTCTTTAAAGATAAAAACACTGAGAAGATGGTAATATCCCCGAGGTCACAAAACAGTAAATATCAAATTTTAATCCAGCACCTATATTTTTCCCACTAAGCCAAAGTGATTATTTTATCCTTTTCACTTAAACCGGAAAGATCCACTATCTAAAATTTCAACCAATAGTTTTACAATCCTGACTATTTATTAGTCAGTCACAGTTTTAGGAAAAATGTTCCTATCTTTTGCAAATAAAATAAGTATTTAAAACAAGGTGTTACGAAGCATACAATCCTTTTGGGTCTGAGATCATTTTGAAAGGATTTTGACAAAATTTACAATATATGTTTATAGAAAATCCCCTATTTATGCATAAATTTGGCATATGTCATTTTCCCCTTTTTCTTTACTGTGGACTATTACTTTGCCGACTAAGTTCCGTCTAGTCAAGGCTATGGTTTTTCCTGTGGTCATGTATGGATGTGAGTTGGACTGTGAAGAAGACTGAGCGCTGAAGAATTGATGCTTTTGAACTGTGGTGTTGGAGAAGACTCTTGAGAGTCCCTTGGACCACAAGGAAATCCAACCAGTCCATCCTAAAGGAGATCAGTCCTGGGTATTCATTGGAAGGACTGATGTTGAAGCTGAAACTCCAGTACTTTGGTCACCTCATGCGAAGAGTTGACTCATTTGAAAAGACCCTGATTGGGAAAGATTGAGGGCAGGAGGAGAAGGGGATGACCGAGGATGAGATGGCTGGATGGCATCACTGACTCGATGGGCGTGAGTCTGAGTGAACTCCAGGAGCTGGTGATGGACAGGGAGGCCTGGCGGGCTGTGATTCATGGGGTCGCAGACAGTCGGACACGACTGAGCGACTGAATTGAACTGAACTGATGACTTAATCATTTTAGTAGAAACTAAAATTTAAAGTAGAAAATTTATGGTGCTTAATTTTACTTTGGCCAATTTATTGTCAAACCCACTGAATACGGACCAACCTGTAGGCACTAAGCACTAGCACTCAGTAAAGTTCTGGAAAGATCTCTAAGCAGACTGCGTTATGATGAATCATCCAAAGAAGATTCTCATTCAACCAGGAATGGCAAATCTCAGCTTCCTAGCCCTCTCTCCACTGTACCTCCACACCCTCTACACCCACAGTACAGTAGACTGATTTATTAGAATTAGCATCATTAAAAAAAAAAAAGAAAAAGAAATCAATTCATTTGAAAGCCAGGCATTGAAAACCAGAAATACTAAAATGCGTCAGATTTGAGTCATCCACCATCCTTTTGCCTAGTGCCTGAAGATGCTCTTTAAGATAAACAATGATATTGGTTAGCTTAGGTTCAAGTAAGATATTTGATACCCTGAGAAAAATAAGCAGGAGAGTGAATAAAGCAGTGGTCACATTTCTGAAGAATGAAATCAGTAGATTGCAAGTGACAGGTTCAATTACTGGTCCATGGACCACTGACACATCCGACTTAAACTCTGAGGAATGGGCAGTGGGAAAAGGATGAATAACTCTTAAGATTTAGAGAAAATATGTAACCACTCAGGCAGAAAATTAGCAATTACATTTCGTGCCATCAGTAATAACTATTTCAACAAAGATCTTAGGTTAACGTCAGACTGTGTGACAGTGTATCAACCATTACACCTGTGTTCAATCAGCATCCACATCCCTCAACGCGATCCTGAGCTGTTTAGTTCGGATGGGGCTCCTTCAGGGATAAGCAAGATGGCTGACATCTGGTACAGAAGCATTCAAAAGCAATTTACTTCACAGTTTTGATGCTGACTGTTGAAAAGAGAAAAAATTCTGTAAAATTTGGACAGTGGTGATTTGTCTTTTCAGGTTTTCCTTTGATTATTTTTTTTTCTGGTTATGAATAAAATTACAATTTTCACTGGAGAAAAAGCTCAAATTACATAAGTAAGAACTCTTTGTAGTGAGATTTTCAGATTTACAGTTACATGGAATATTATCCTTAATAAGAATCATGCATTCATGAAGCTTCTCATTTCTGAGTAAAGGACTGAAATAATAGCTGACACATTTTTAAAAAGAGATAGACAAATGCACACGTAATTAATGCATCACTTCTCTCTTAATTTAAATCTGGTTTGACACTGTAGAGCTAACTGGTAAGCTTTTTTAAAAATTTGCATATGTATTGACAGGGATGATAAATGATTTCTCACCAACAGATAAATATAGTTAATTTACTCATGAACTCTATTGCCTTATAGTTTTATTCCAAGAATAAGTTAAATAAAAATAATATGAAGAATCAAAAACAAAATGTAAAAAGGATTAAAGATGACTAAAAACCCAGCAAATGGCTAATCAGAAAATTATAACAAAAAATCTATAAGTATATTGCTTAGTTGCGATAATAAATGACCACAGTTATAACAAAAATTCTATTTGAAGATAACTTTAATAAAATATGATAAAGGAGAAATAAGATGTTACTCATGAACTTTCACATGTACAACAACATATATATTGCCATCATGGTAGTCACACTAATTATAACTTTTTAAAGTACTTGTAGGTGAAAGTAAATTGAATTGCCACAAATTAAATCAGCAGCTGAAATTTATTATGAATTTTATCATTAAAAGATTCATGTTATTGAAGCCTTATACTTAGAGATTTCTTAACAATAGTTTAAGTTATTCTCATATAATGCACTCATTTTAATTTGTCGTGGCTGATGTAGATTCAGTAAAGTATGTGTTCACACATAGTATAAATTATATATAATCACATATAATATCCACAGTGCATAATATGATATCAAGAATGGCATCTTTATCAAGAATTGTCCTTGAAGCCAGAGAACCACCTGTTCACTCAAGTGTGACTAACCCTAGAGAAACATATACACATAAATAATGATGATGCCAAAGACATATTGATAGACTGTATGAAGTGCTATAGAAAGCATGGTATCTTACGTGATTACACAAGGAAAATTATAAATGAAGAAGGATTGGAAGGTATGTTGCCTTACTAAATAGATGTTTTTCTAAAAATTTATGTTTAGACTAAATATTTGTAATTCACAAACATTGTACAAGATCTAAAAACCATTCTATTTAAATCATTTACTGCTGCTGCTGCTGCTGCTGCTAAGTCGCTTCAGTAGTGTCCAACTCTGTGCAACCCCATAGACGGCAGCCCACCAGGCTCCCCCATCCCTGCGATTCTCCAGGCAAGAACACTGGAGTGGGTTGCCATTTCCTTCTCCAATGCATGAAAGTGAAAAGTGGAAGTAAAGTCGTTCAGTCATGTCTGACTTTGCGACCCCATGGACTGCAGCCTACCAGGCTCCTCCATCCATGGGATTTTCCAGGCAGGAGTACTGGAGTGGGTTGCTGTTGCCTTCTCTGAAACAGGGAACATTAAAAAAGTGAATACTGTGTTTATTGTTTCTTGTGTTACGCTAAGTTCAGAATACATGTGTTTATATTTGTGCTCTCAAAGCAGGTACATCTAAACTGACTTCCTAAATACAGATCCATGCCCATTATGCGGGTGATATCTCACCCTTTAAATGAAAGATGAATGGTGGTCCTCTAGGTAAGAAAGAGAACAGAGAATATGTTTTTCCTCAAATGTAAGAACAGAGAATATGTTTTTCCTCAAATGTAAGAACACCACTGAACGGCAGTCTTTCGTGAGCTCAGCATACTCCCTCCAATACCTGTTTGTCACCTGTGATTCAATGTCTTAGTAACATTGTAAATTGTGTCATTTAGTCTCAGCATTGTCTCATTTCCCTTTTATTTTTTTTTCCTCCTTACTCTTGGTTTCCAACATGATTCTGTCTCATCTAATACCCTGCCAGTGCTCAATCTCAGATAATTGTAATGTTGGAAAGNTATATTGCTTAGTTGCGATAATAAATGACCACAGTTATAACAAAAATTCTATTTGAAGATAACTTTAATAAAATATGATAAAGGAGAAATAAGATGTTACTCATGAACTTTCACATGTACAACAACATATATATTGCCATCATGGTAGTCACACTAATTATAACTTTTTAAAGTACTTGTAGGTGAAAGTAAATTGAATTGCCACAAATTAAATCAGCAGCTGAAATTTATTATGAATTTTATCATTAAAAGATTCATGTTATTGAAGCCTTATACTTAGAGATTTCTTAACAATAGTTTAAGTTATTCTCATATAATGCACTCATTTTAATTTGTCGTGGCTGATGTAGATTCAGTAAAGTATGTGTTCACACATAGTATAAATTATATATAATCACATATAATATCCACAGTGCATAATATGATATCAAGAATGGCATCTTTATCAAGAATTGTCCTTGAAGCCAGAGAACCACCTGTTCACTCAAGTGTGACTAACCCTAGAGAAACATATACACATAAATAATGATGATGCCAAAGACATATTGATAGACTGTATGAAGTGCTATAGAAAGCATGGTATCTTATGCGATTACACAAGGAAAATTATAAATGAAGAAGGATTGGAAGGTATGTTGCCTTACTAAATAGATGTTTTTCTAAAAATTTATGTTTAGACTAAATATTTGTAATTCACAAACATTGTACAAGATCTAAAAACCATTCTATTTAAATCATTTACTGCTGCTGCTGCTGCTGCTGCTAAGTCGCTTCAGTAGTGTCCAACTCTGTGCAACCCCATAGACGGCAGCCCACCAGGCTCCCCCATCCCTGCGATTCTCCAGGCAAGAACACTGGAGTGGGTTGCCATTTCCTTCTCCAATGCATGAAAGTGAAAAGTGGAAGTAAAGTCGTTCAGTCATGTCTGACTTTGCGACCCCATGGACTGCAGCCTACCAGGCTCCTCCATCCATGGGATTTTCCAGGCAGGAGTACTGGAGTGGGTTGCTGTTGCCTTCTCTGAAACAGGGAACATTAAAAAAGTGAATACTGTGTTTATTGTTTCTTGTGTTACGCTAAGTTCAGAATACATGTGTTTATATTTGTGCTCTCAAAGCAGGTACATCTAAACTGACTTCCTAAATACAGATCCATGCCCATTATGCGGGTGATATCTCACCCTTTAAATGAAAGATGAATGGTGGTCCTCTAGGTAAGAAAGAGAACAGAGAATATGTTTTTCCTCAAATGTAAGAACAGAGAATATGTTTTTCCTCAAATGTAAGAACACCACTGAACGGCAGTCTTTCGTGAGCTCAGCATACTCCCTCCAATACCTGTTTGTCACCTGTGATTCAATGTCTTAGTAACATTGTAAATTGTGTCATTTAGTCTCAGCATTGTCTCATTTCCCTTTTATTTTTTTTTCCTCCTTACTCTTGGTTTCCAACATGATTCTGTCTCATCTAATACCCTGCCAGTGCTCAATCTCAGATAATTGTAATGTTGGAAAGGGTTTGAGTGGCAATTTCTCATTAAGGTATAAATGATTGATTGATTCTTGTGCTGTCTTTTCCGGGGCATTTGCATTTTAATAGAGGATAATTCCTTCATTCATGGAGAATGAGTTCTATAATAGTGTCATTTCAAACCAGAGTAAGAGGACTGGGTGAGGGAAATTTGGGTTGGGGAAATCTTCCTTATTCTTTGTCAAGATCATATTCAATTTATCATTAATTCAATACTTCACCGTACATCTGGAGTTCTAACATCTCCAGAGTCGGCTTTAGTCTTTCCAAAGCTGGACTTATTTTCTGGAAGTAATTTAAACATGGACCCAATCACATTAATTCTTTCCCTTCACTGAAGTAACCTTAAGTGCTTAGGAGCTATACTTCAGAAAGTCTCTGAAGGAGATAGAGACAAGAAACAAAGTAAAGTAAGCAAAAAATAACAGACAAATATATAGAGGCAGAGAAAGTGCAGTGAGACAGCCTCATCAGCCGTCCTAGCAGTGATATTTATAGACCTCCCAGCACTGCAGTAAATAATGTTTTATGCACGTTCTCTATTCCTTCAGTCTCAAGGAGGGATGAGATTTCTAGGCACTCTCTTGCTACACAACCCTAGTAAATAAAATGTACAGTACTCCTAAAACTATCCCAGAGAGACATGGAGATCACATTATAGGCATTCTTATTTTCCCTTAAAACAATTTTTATGAATTATAAATCACATATAATTCTAGGGAAGTGAAATACACATGAAACTTACTGACAGCTTGGTTTTCTCTATACACAAAGGACTAAATTTTAAATTACGTTATCTCATGTATCACCATATTGTCATTTCATTTATAGCAAAACCACAACTGTCCAAGGGTAATTTTTTTTTAATTAAAATAAAGTAGGCTGAGTCTATGCATACTGTCAGATTGAACTAAGATAGAAAAGTCTAGTCAGCAAAATAGACACCCTAATATCTACTGTAACATTCCAAAAATGAATGCAGTTTCACCAGGTTTAAGAAAGTTTTAGTTAAAAACCTAACACTAACCAGAGTTGTTCTTCATCCATGTCATTGAAAAAGTCATGTCATCAAATTAAATATAAATCAGATAAACATAAACATTTTGCAAGTAAGTATTCTATCTAGATTATAATCTCAGATAAGCAGAGATATTTCAGTTGTATGGCACCATTTGGAAAAATATAGATATTCTAGGTACCAGAATTTTGTGTTTTATATAAACTTTTGGTAAACATTTTTACTAATATTCAGTGTTCTAAACATGTTTTAAATGTCTATGGATTGACTAGAGTTTAGGATGATAAACAGCAATTTGTAATCCCTTCAACCTCATTTAATACTTTGAAATTATTTACCTAAAATGCCAAAGGCTGAAAATGGCTGTTTTATTTTACATAGATTTTCTGGTGAACCTGAAGTTAAATTTGCTTCTCAGAGAAACTTTCTTTGTGTTTCTGATATTGCTTTAAAATAGAATGCCAAATATGAAACTTAAGTGCAAAAACTATATTTAAAACATTTTGATTGCTGAAAATCCATCCATTGAATAAAGGGATATCAATTTAATAAACAAATAATAAGTAGATTTTTATATTTCACTTGCAATACTTTGTGGGCTCACTTGTATTATGACTTTAAAATAAATTATTCACTTTTAGACCAAATGTGTTGTGCTGTTCTAAGTCCCTTCAGAGTCTCTGACTCTTTGTGACCCTGTGGGTTGCAGCCTGCCTGGATCCTCAGTCCATGGGATTTCCTAGGCAAAAATANTGGTTTGACACTGTAGAGCTAACTGGTAAGCTTTTTTAAAAATTTGCATATGTATTGACAGGGATGATAAATGATTTCTCACCAACAGATAAATATAGTTAATTTACTCATGAACTCTATTGCCTTATAGTTTTATTCCAAGAATAAGTTAAATAAAAATAATATGAAGAATCAAAAACAAAATGTAAAAAGGATTAAAGATGACTAAAAACCCAGGAAATGGCTAATCAGAAAATTATAACAAAAAATCTATAAGTATATTGCTTAGTTGCAATAATAAATGACCACAGTTATAACAAAAATTCTATTTGAAGATAACTTTAATAAAATATGATAAAGGAGAAATAAGATGTTACTCATGAACTTTCACATGTACAACAACATATATATTGCCATCATGGTAGTCACACTAATTATAACTTTTTAAAGTACTTGTAGGTGAAAGTAAATTGAATTGCCACAAATTAAATCAGCAGCTGAAATTTATTATGAATTTTATCATTAAAAGATTCATGTTATTGAAGCCTTATACTTAGAGATTTCTTAACAATAGTTTAAGTTATTCTCATATAATGCACTCATTTTAATTTGTCGTGGCTGATGTAGATTCAGTAAAGTATGTGTTCACACATAGTATAAATTATATATAATCACATATAATATCCACAGTGCATAATATGATATCAAGAATGGCATCTTTATCAAGAATTGTCCTTGAAGCCAGAGAACCACCTGTTCACTCAAGTGTGACTAACCCTAGAGAAACATATACACATAAATAATGATGATGCCAAAGACATATTGATAGACTGTATGAAGTGCTATAGAAAGCATGGTATCTTACGTGATTACACAAGGAAAATTATAAATGAAGAAGGATTGGAAGGTATGTTGCCTTACTAAATAGATGTTTTTCTAAAAATTTATGTTTAGACTAAATATTTGTAATTCACAAACATTGTACAAGATCTAAAAACCATTCTATTTAAATCATTTACTGCTGCTGCTGCTGCTGCTGCTAAGTCGCTTCAGTAGTGTCCAACTCTGTGCAACCCCATAGACGGCAGCCCACCAGGCTCCCCCATCCCTGCGATTCTCCAGGCAAGAACACTGGAGTGGGTTGCCATTTCCTTCTCCAATGCATGAAAGTGAAAAGTGGAAGTAAAGTCGTTCAGTCATGTCTGACTTTGCGACCCCATGGACTGCAGCCTACCAGGCTCCTCCATCCATGGGATTTTCCAGGCAGGAGTACTGGAGTGGGTTGCTGTTGCCTTCTCTGAAACAGGGAACATTAAAAAAGTGAATACTGTGTTTATTGTTTCTTGTGTTACGCTAAGTTCAGAATACATGTGTTTATATTTGTGCTCTCAAAGCAGGTACATCTAAACTGACTTCCTAAATACAGATCCATGCCCATTATGCGGGTGATATCTCACCCTTTAAATGAAAGATGAATGGTGGTCCTCTAGGTAAGAAAGAGAACAGAGAATATGTTTTTCCTCAAATGTAAGAACAGAGAATATGTTTTTCCTCAAATGTAAGAACACCACTGAACGGCAGTCTTTCGTGAGCTCAGCATACTCCCTCCAATACCTGTTTGTCACCTGTGATTCAATGTCTTAGTAACATTGTAAATTGTGTCATTTAGTCTCAGCATTGTCTCATTTCCCTTTTATTTTTTTTTCCTCCTTACTCTTGGTTTCCAACATGATTCTGTCTCATCTAATACCCTGCCAGTGCTCAATCTCAGATAATTGTAATGTTGGAAAGGGTTTGAGTGGCAATTTCTCATTAAGGTATAAATGATTGATTGATTCTTGTGCTGTCTTTTCCGGGGCATTTGCATTTTAATAGAGGATAATTCCTTCATTCATGGAGAATGAGTTCTATAATAGTGTCATTTCAAACCAGAGTAAGAGGACTGGGTGAGGGAAATTTGGGTTGGGGAAATCTTCCTTATTCTTTGTCAAGATCATATTCAATTTATCATTAATTCAATACTTCACCGTACATCTGGAGTTCTAACATCTCCAGAGTCGGCTTTAGTCTTTCCAAAGCTGGACTTATTTTCTGGAAGTAATTTAAACATGGACCCAATCACATTAATTCTTTCCCTTCACTGAAGTAACCTTAAGTGCTTAGGAGCTATACTTCGGAAAGTCTCTGAAGCAGATAGAGACAAGAAACAAAGTAAAGTAAGCAAAAAATAACAGACAAATATATAGAGGCAGAGAAAGTGCAGTGAGACAGCCTCATCAGCCGTCCTAGCAGTGATATTTATAGACCTCCCAGCACTGCAGTAAATAATGTTTTATGCACGTTCTCTATTCCTTCAGTCTCAAGGAGGGATGAGATTTCTAGGCACTCTCTTGCTACACAACCCTAGTAAATAAAATGTACAGTACTCCTAAAACTATCCCAGAGAGACATGGAGATCACATTATAGGCATTCTTATTTTCCCTTAAAACAATTTTTATGAATTATAAATCACATATAATTCTAGGGAAGTGAAATACACATGAAACTTACTGACAGCTTGGTTTTCTCTATACACAAAGGACTAAATTTTAAATTACGTTATCTCATGTATCACCATATTGTCATTTCATTTATAGCAAAACCACAACTGTCCAAGGGTAATTTTTTTTTAATTAAAATAAAGTAGGCTGAGTCTATGCATACTGTCAGATTGAACTAAGATAGAAAAGTCTAGTCAGCAAAATAGACACCCTAATATCTACTGTAACATTCCAAAAATGAATGCAGTTTCACCAGGTTTAAGAGAGTTTTAGTTAAAAACCTAACACTAACCAGAGTTGTTCTTCATCCATGTCATTGAAAAAGTCATGTCATCAAATTAAATATAAATCAGATAAACATAAACATTTTGCAAGTAAGTATTCTATCTAGATTATAATCTCAGATAAGCAGAGATATTTCAGTTGTATGGCACCATTTGGAAAAATATAGATATTCTAGGTACCAGAATTTTGTGTTTTATATAAACTTTTGGTAAACATTTTTACTAATATTTAGTGTTCTAAACATGTTTTAAATGTCTATGGATTGACTAGAGTTTAGGATGATAAACAGCAATTTGTAATCCCTTCAACCTCATTTAATACTTTGAAATTATTTACCTAAAATGCCAAAGGCTGAAAATGGCTGTTTTATTTTACATAGATTTTCTGGTGAACCTGAAGTTAAATTTGCTTCTCAGAGAAACTTTCTTTGTGTTTCTGATATTGCTTTAAAATAGAATGCCAAATATGAAACTTAAGTGCAAAAACTATATTTAAAACATTTTGATTGCTGAAAATCCATCCATTGAATAAAGGGATATCAATTTAATAAACAAATAATAAGTAGATTTTTATATTTCACTTGCAATACTTTGTGGGCTCACTTGTATTATGACTTTAAAATAAATTATTCACTTTTAGAACAAACGTATTGTGCTGTTCTAAGTCCCTTCAGAGTCTCTGACTCTTTGTGACCCTGTGGGTTGCAGCCTGCCTGGATCCTCAGTCCATGGGATTTCCTAGGCAAAAATAACTGGAGTGGGTTGCCATTTCCTCCTACAGCAGATCTTCCTGATCCAGGGATCAAAGCCAGATCTCCTGCGTTGCAGGCAGATTCTTTACCATCTGAGTTACCAGGGAAGCCCTTAGGAAAAGAATAGAAACCTTAAATCCTGACAGTTAAATTTTCTTTCCTTTCTCTCTATCCTATGGGAAACAAAAATCAGCAACTACTGAGTTAATAATAAGTACATTGTTTGCAATTTCATTTAAAGAAATGTCACAAGGAACTGCAGCATGACTGCAAAGTCATGTGAGGGTGACCGAGGAAGAGAGGAACGTTTGAAAAATTTCTCCCTTTGGTTGAAGGAAATATTACTCAGTGAGCAGCAGAAAAAGATTCTTTCTTCTCTTCTAATGCACATTATATTTTCAACAATGCATTCAATTCAATTTCATTTGAATTAAAATGTCATTAATGAAAAAATAGTTGACCTGCTAGCTAAAAGAAACTGCCACACAGAGGTTAATCAAGGTATATTTACCTCAATTCAGCGTAACAATTGGTCAAAATAAGTATTCTCTTCTAAGCACTCAATTCAATTATGTTTTTCAAAAAACTTAAGAATGTGCTCATTGCTCAAATCTTCATGTAAAAAATGGGTTATACTTAATATGTATCAAAAGTTGCATTATCTACTCAAGATATTATTGTGCTGACAGATTTTAAAATATAATTTTTTTTTTTGGTTTGTTTTAAAAATCAATTTAAAAAAATGTTCCAAATTTATTTTGATTTAAAACAGTTTGGTCTCAAACATTTATTATTCTCAACTGGGATACTGATATTTTATAAAGAAAATATATAGAAATATATATATAATTATGAGTATAGATCAAACATTTTTGATGATATTTACTTAATGAAAATTTGCTTTAAGATCCATTAAATGCATTTCCAGGTATTTCTCACATTAAGATGATTGCTAGAGCAACAGAGATGTACAAGAACTATACAAGTTAATTAAGATTTGATGATCCTACACAGCAATTGTACAGCTCAGCAGTTTTGATTTAGGCGATCAAAGGTTATTTTTTCCAGTCTAAACATAGAACTTATTTTGTTTTCGTTTTTCCTAGGGCTTCCCAGGTAGCTCTGCTAGTAAAGAATGTGTCTGCAATGCAGGAGACCCTGCTTCAATTCCTGGTTGGGAAGTTCCCCTGGAGAAAGGATAGGCTACCTACTCTAGTAGTCTTGGGCTTTCCTGGTGAGTCAGATGCTAAGAAATCTGCCTCAATCCCTGGGTTGGGAAGATCTACTGGAGGAGAGCAGGAAACCCACTCCAATATTTTAGCCTGGTGAATCACCATGGACAGAGGAGCCTGGTGGGTTAGAGTCCATGAGGTCCTAAAGAGCTGGACACAGCAAGTAAGAACACCATAACACATATATAACTACAGTATAACCATATAATGCTGTATATATAGTTGCAGGTATATGGCTTGGCCATTCCAAATTCCTTTGTATCTCAGTTCAGTTCAGTCACTCAGTCGTGTCTGACTCTTTGCAACCCCATGGACTGCAGCATGCCAGGCCTTCCTGACCATCACCAACTCCCAGAGTCTATTCAAACTCATGTCCATTGAGTTGGTGATGCCAGCCAACCATCTCATCCTCTGTCATTCCCTTCTCCTCCAGCCTTCCATTTTTCCCAGCATCAGGGTCTTTTCAAATGACACAGTTCTTTGCATCAGGTGGCCAAGGTATTGGAGTTTCAGCTTCAGAATCAATCCTTCTAATGAATATTCAGGACTTATTTCCTCTTGGATGGACTGGTTGGATCTCCTTGGAGTCCAAGGGAATCTCAAGAGTCTTCTCCAACACCACAGTTCAAAAGCATAAAATCTTCAATTCTCAGCTTTCTTTATAGTCCAACTCTCACATCTGTACATGATTACTGGAAAAACCGCAGCTTTCATTAGACGGCCCTTTCTTAGCAAAGTAATGTCTCTGCTCTTTAATATGCTGTCTAGGTTGGTCATAACTTTCTTTCCAAGGAGCAAGCATCTTTTAATTTCATGGCCGCAGTCACTATCTTCAGTGATTTGGGAGTCCCCCAAAATAAAGTTTGACACTGTTTCCATTCTTTCCCCATCTATTTCCCATCAAGTGATGGGACCAGATGCCATGATCTAGTTTTCTAAATGTTGAGCTTTAAGCCAACGTTTTCACTCTCCTCTTTTACTTTCATCAAGAGGCTCTTTAGTTCTATGCTTTCTGCCATAAGGGTGGTGGCATCTGCATATCTGAGGTTATTGATTTCTCCCAGCAATCTTGATTCCATCTTGTGCTTCTTCCAGACCAGTGTTTCTCATGATGTACTCTGCATATAAGTTAAATAGCAAGGTGACAATATACAGCCTTGATGTCCTCCTTTTCCTATTTGGAACCAGTCTGTTGTTCCATGTCCAGTTTTAACTGTTGCTTCCTGAACTACATACCGGTTTCTCAAGAGGCAGGTCAGGTGGTCTGGTATTCCCATCTCTTTCAGAATTTTCCACAGTTTGTGGTGATCTACACAGTCAAAGGCTTTGGCATAGTCAATAAAGTAATAATTGTATCTAGATGTCTTTTAGATTGGAAGATCTGGATAAAGAAGAGAATTGGATGAACTCTCACTATAGCAATGGTTGAACACATTTTGTTTCCAAGGACAGTTAATGATCAGACCCCAGAATTGAGCGTTTCAGAATCCTCAATTAAAGAGTTTGTCTGTGTGTGTGTGTGTGTGTGTGTGTGTTAGTCGCTCAGTCATTTCCAACTCATTGTGACCCCATGGACTGTAGCCCACCAGGCTCCTCTATCTATATGGAATTCTCTAGGTAAGAATACTGGCAGGAATTGCATGACCTTCTCAATGAGAATCTCCTTGACCCAGGGATCGAACCCAGGTCTCTTGCATTAGCAGGCAGCTTCTTTACTCTCTGAGCCACTTAAGCAACAAGGGAAACTTAAGCAACAAGGGAAACTTAAGCAACAAAGTTCTACTGTATGGCACAGGGAACTAGATTGAATATCCTGTGAAAAAACATAATGGAAAAGAATATAAAAAATAATGTACACATGTGTAAAACTGACTCACTTTGCTGTACAGCAGAGATTGACTCAACATTGTAAATCAAGTATATTTCAATAAAAAATTATAAAAAATAATATATATGTGTTCAAAGTATACACTGAAAAAACAGAAAGACTAAGGCCCAGGCAATTGTTTACAATTGGATAAAATAAAAACATTATTTCTAGGACCAATTTTTGGTTCTTGTTTGATATTTTTGTGATGAAGATATTTGATGAAGACAAAATACTTTGCCAATTGCTAAAAGCCAAAACAATAGTGAAAAATTCTCAGTCAATATTTGAGTGCAAAAAAAAAAAAAAGAAAAACGTGGTTGAATGTATGTATGTCTGAGCCATTTCAAAGACAGGTTAAAGCTGCTTAGGAGAAGATTGTTTTGTATTATGAATACAACATCAATCAATGCTTCATTTACCAAGAACACTGTCATTTAAAGTTTAGTTTGTGGTTTTCTCTTTGCATTAAACTGGTAAAATATTGTCATATTTGAAAAGATCATTTTTTTAGTCTTCTTCCAATACAATGTGCATCAAATTCCTTAGAATGCTTATAGTCTTTGACCAAATATTTCCTTCTCTGGGGAACCTATTTTAAGATGAGGTTAAAAAGTATATATGGGGTATTATTATAGGAAGTTTTCAAATGTTAAACATTCAAAAATAATATACTAGGGAAAGAATAATTTATAATACAATACATCTATAAGATGAAATAGCATTAAGGCTAATTAACTTATGTTTAACACTATACTGTATAATGTGATGTCAGGGTACCATAGGCTGGGTGACTGTAAGAGAAGAAATTTATTTCTCACAGTTCTCAAGTCTGGAAAGTACAAAATCAAGCATGGCAAGACAAGTTAGATTCTGAAGCATTTTTTCTTGGCCTGAAGAGGCAGGCCTCACCTTGCTGTGTGCCCACCTGGCCTCTTCTTTAAGCATTCTCAGAGAGAGTGAGGAGAGAGGAAGCTCCGTGATAACCCTTAGTAGAAAGACACAATCCCTATAAGAGTCCTGCCCTCTTGGCATCATTTAACCTAAGCTACTTCTTAAGAGGCTGCATTTCCAAATATATCTCTTTAGTGTTAAGGCTTCACTATTAGTATTAGTGGGGCAAGAATCACACAACGTTCAATCCATAATACAGTGAAAATATGCCTGTGTAACATTATGGGGACAATCACTAAAGAGTTTAAATACTCTGTTATATTGCTTTTATAAGTACTAAATTATTTTTACACAAGGGAGAAATGTTAGTCAGAAATCCAGCAATCATAAAATGTAGCTGTCCATGGATGGTGTTATTTATTGGGGCTTTTGTTTTCCATTTTTTAGTTATAGTAGTCAATATTTTTAAATAATAATTATGTGTTGGTGTTTGATAAAGATATTTCAGTTCCTGTGAGATAGTAAATGAGAGTCAAATGGAATAAAATGAAATAAAGTATATGAAAGCATCTATGACAGTGTTTGAAGTACTCAAATCATTCCTTACAATTTTAATATATTTGCTGTGGTAGAAAACCCTCCTGCCAATGCAGGAGATATAATGAGATATGGGTTCAGTCTCTGGGTCGGGAAGATCCCCTGAAAAAAGGGCATGGCAATTCACTCCAGTAGTCTTGCCTAGAGAATCTCACAGACAGAAAAGCCTGGCAGGCTACAGTTCATAGGGTCACAAAGAGTTGGACATGACTGAAGTGAGCGAGTGATGTATAGTATACCACAAAGTAATTCTATTTTCATTATTTGAGCCAGAAACTAATACATATCATACTGAAAAATGATGATGAGATTTAAAAAAACTATGATATGCTTAGAATACACATGTGGGTACCCTAAAAGCAGAAACCTAATGTATATTGACTATTTTAGAAACATTTTAAAATATTCTCAACTCTTAGATAACTTGTCATAGGAGATAATCCATTGTTTTCAATAGTACTTTAACAATTAGTGTAATTATACCATATGANAATAATTTATAATACAATACATCTATAAGATGAAATAGCATTAAGGCTAATTAACTTATGTTTAACACTATACTGTATAATGTGATGTCAGGGTACCATAGGCTGGGTGACTGTAAGAGAAGAAATTTATTTCTCACAGTTCTCAAGTCTGGAAAGCACAAAATCAAGCATGGCAAGACAAGTTTGATTCTGAAGCGTTTTTCCTTGGCCTGAAGAGGCAGGCCTCACCTTGCTGTGTGCCCACCTGGCCTCTTCTTTAAGCATTCTCAGAGAGAGTGAGGAGAGAGGAAGCTCTGTGATAACCCTTAGTAGAAAGACACAATCCCTATAAGAGTCCTGCCCTCTTGGCATCATTTAACCTAAGCTACTTCTTAAGAGGCTGCATTTCCAAATATATCTCTTTAGTGTTAAGGCTTCACTATTAGTATTAGTGGGGCAAGAATCACACAACGTTCAATCCATAATACAGTGAAAATATGCCTGTGTAACATTATGGGGACAATCACTAAAGAGTTTAAATACTCTGTTATATTGCTTTTATAAGTACTAAATTATTTTTACACAAGGGAGAAATGTTAGTCAGAAATTCAGCAATCATAAAATGTAGCTGTCCATGGATGGTGTTATTTATTGGGGCTTTTGTTTTCCATTTTTTAGTTATAGTAGTCAATATTTTTAAATAATAATTATGTGTTGGTGTTTGATAAAGATATTTCAGTTCCTGTGAGATAGTAAATGAGAGTCAAATGGAATAAAATGAAATAAAGTATATGAAAGCATCTATGACAGTGTTTGAAGTACTCAAATCATTCCTTACAATTTTAATATATTTGCTGTGGTAGAAAACCCTCCTGCCAATGCAGGAGATATAATGAGATATGGGTTCAGTCTCTGGGTCGGGAAGATCCCCTGAAAAAAGGGCATGGCAATTCACTCCAGTAGTNACAGTGTTTGAAGTACTCAAATCATTCCTTACAATTTTAATATATTTGCTGTGGTAGAAAACCCTCCTGCCAATGCAGGAGATATAATGAGATATGGGTTCAGTCTCTGGGTCGGGAAGATCCCCTGAAAAAAGGGCATGGCAATTCACTCCAGTAGTCTTGCCTAGAGAATCTCACAGACAGAAAAGCCTGGCAGGCTACAGTTCATAGGGTCACAAAGAGTTGGACATGACTGAAGTGAGCGAGCGATGTATAGTATACCACAAAGTAATTCTATTTTCATTATTTGAGCCAGAAACTAATACATATCATACTGAAAAATGATGATGAGATTTAAAAAAACTATGATATGCTTAGAATACACATGTGGGTACCCTAAAAGCAGAAACCTAATGTAAATTGACTATTTTAGAAACATTTTAAAATATTCTCAACTCTTAGATAACTTGTCATAGGAGATAATCCATTGTTTTCAATAGTACTTTAACAATTAGTGTAATTATACCATATGACCTATTTTTCAACTACTTATTGAGTAATTTCTATTTTTCAGAAAATACACTCAGATCTTTGAATACAAAAATCTACTGTCCTCTGAAGAATCACTGCTAAGTGAAATAAATCATTTTTTTCAGGATGATAAATTCAGGCAAAGAGAAAGGATTTAGGATAAACAGCATAAATGGCAGATAATTTAGCAATGTTTAATAAAGAAAGAGATATATAAACTAGGTTTTAAAGAGTAATTGCAACAGCAGTCACAGAAACAAAGGTCAGGAGACATAAAAGGGAAGAAGTCAACTAGACTAAGAGTGCCTCACATTTATAGGTAGAGGACCCTGGAATTTTTGTGATGGTGTCTTCTGCAATACAGAAAATATTGCAAGACACTATCAAAGATAAGCTCAAAGATGATCCTATCAAAATGACAATTTGGATACAAATAAATTTAGTCACTGTCTTAAAAATTATTGGTAATTTATCCCTCTGATTGTCCTAATGCCCTTTTCTCACTTTTCAAAATTTTAATTTTAAAATTGTTTGTATATGCATTATTAGAATATGGATACTTTTAATAGTCTTCTTTTTTAATGCTGTGCTATCAATTTATTTTTTGGTTATCAATGAGTATACATGAATTAAATAATAAACAAATTTTAAAAAATAAAATCTTCAATATTAAAAATGTGTGCATCACACATTATGAAAAAACTAAAAAGAAATCAATGCTAACTTTAAATATCAAGCAACTTTTTTACTTTAGTGATACAAGAAAATTAACAAAGCAAAATCTTGCAGAGTAATCACTGTTGTTCATANAAAAATGTGTGCATCACACATTACGAAAAAACTAAAAAGAAATCAATGCTAACTTTAAATATCAAGCAACTTTTTTACTTTAGTGATACAAGAAAATTAACAAAGCAAAATCTTGCAGAGTAATCACTGTTGTTCATATGTAAAAGCTACAAATTTGTTGTCATCAGTATGGATAGAAAACATAAGGGAAATGTCAGCATGAATTTTTTCCAAAAATAATTTTAAAAAGTAAACTAAATTAAAAATCAAAAATTTTAAACAAAGTATGAAAATTCAAGTGAAGAGATTAGGGTCTAATGTCCCACATGCCTGGGAGGATTATGTTGATAAAGTTTCTTCACAAATTCACATCATTAGGATAATTCAGAGTGCATTATTTATTTTTTAAAATGTTACTATAATTAAATACAAGATTATCCATTACATGCATAAGTCACTGGAACACAGCATAAGACAATAATTCCCCTGTAGAAATCAATGAAGAACAAAGGGAAAGAGAAACATACAAAGTCTTCAACAAAACCTCTTGAAAGTTGAAACACAAAAGCTTATCAGATGTAGAACAGCTTTCAAAAGTATAGAGACAAAGCAGAAATGCTTTAGAGAAGAGACTATCACTAAATCTCAGGAAAGAGTCAACCAAGCTGATTTCTCTAGGATAAAGGACATGTTCTAAGGAGTAAAACTTAAACTGTTTATTTACAGCAGTGGAAATAGGATGTACCAACTGGCAGCAGGAGTTCCTAGGGCTCAAATTAGGAATGAGGAACAGAGAACCTGTACTTGAAGATAATTACACGGGTGAGGATTTCCGGGAAGCAGCCTTGCAATCTCTTTCTCTCTCTTTCTCTTTATGTCTACAAATGAGAAGAGATACATACTAATTTGCTCACAGCTCACACCTACCTATCCATTTACTGGTTAAAAAGTATAAGCTAAATGAATTCACAAATGAAACCCTAGATCAGCTGAAAGCCTACAACAGGGCTTTGGCACTTCCTTTATGCTAACTGACTGAAAAGAGAACATAACTCCTTCAGTAACAAATCATCAAAGGAGTCATACAGCATATGTGCAAAGATATTATAACAGCATATCCAAAACAGGTATAGGAAAATCAAACGTCAAGTAAAAATACTCTCCAGAAAACCAACAGAATAGATGAAAACTGTGTTAGGATTCCAATTTTTTAAAATCTTACTGAAGAAATTGTTTCTACTAATAAATTCAGAGTACAATTGGAGCTACAAGAGCTTAGGAAAGAGATGGTAAGAAAATATAAGGAAAGAAAATGTGAGCTGTCTGAGTTTAATAAAAAAAAATTGAATAGAAAATGCAAAATAATCATATAATATTATAGGAAAATTTAATGAAATATAACAGAAAGAAAAAACATAAAAAACATGAAGATACAAAAGATAAAAGTAAATAACATAAAACAGAAACAAAGAATTTTAAATTATTGTAGGTAAAATAATAAATCTGTGGAAATAACACAGAAATCAAAGCATGACATAATGTTGAAACCATTATTGTAGAAACTGACAAGTATTTAGGTTATATTTATTTCTCTAAGTAATAAGTTAATTGTATAAAGTAAATTGTAATAAAATTTTTATAGCCATTACATTCCATTTCTGGATCTGCTGAGATACAGAAGTCACATAAATCTCCATCAAGAGATGAATGGATGAAGAAGATGTGGTACATATAGAAAATGGAATACTACTCAGTCATATAAAATAACAGAATATAGCCAATTGCAGCAACATGAATGAGCCTAGAGATTATCATACTAAGTTAACTAAGTCACAGAGGACAAGAAATACTATATAATATCACTTACATGTGGAATCTAAAAAAAATACAAATTAACTTATTTACAAAAAAGAAATAAACTCATAGACATGAGAAACAAACTTATAGCCACAAAAGGGAGAGAGAAGGAGGGATAAATAAGGAGCAGGGGGCTAATAGATACACACCACTGCATATAAACAAGAAAAATTTACTGTATGTGTGTGTGTGTGTGTGTGTGTGCTTTTATAACTTATATGCAGAGTACCTCATGAGAAACACTGGTCTGGAAGAAGCACAAGATGGAATCAAGATTGCCAGGAGAAATACCAGTAACCTCAGATATGCAGACAGCACCACCTTTATGGCAGAAAGTGAAGAGGAACTAAAAAGCCTCTTGATGAAAGTGAAAGAGGAGAGTGAAAAAGTTTGTTTAAAGCTCAACATTCAGAAAACGAAGATCATGGCATCTGGTCCTATCACTTCATGGCAAACTGATGAGGAAACAATGGAAACAGTGGCTGACTTTATTTTTCTGGGCTCCAAAATCACTGCAGATGGTGACTGCAGCCATGAAATTAAAAGATGCTTACTCCTCGGAAGGAAAGTTATGACCAACCTAGACAGCATATTAAAAAGCGGAGATATTACTTTGCCAACAAAGGTCCATCTAGTCAAGGCTATGGTTTTTCCCCGTCTAGTTAAGGCTATGGTTTTTCCAGTGGTCATGTATGGATGTGAGAGTTGGACTGTGAAGAAAGCTGAGCACCGAAGAATTGATGCTTTTGAACTGTGATGTTGGAGAAGACTCTTGAGAGTCCCTTAGACTGCAAGGAGATTCAACAAGTCCATCCTAAAGGAGACCAGTTCTGGGTAGGTTCATTGGAAGGACTGATGTTGAAGCTGAAACTCCAATACTTTGGCCACCTCATACTAAAAGTTGAGTCATTGGAAAAGACCCTGATGCTGGGAGGGATTGGGGGCAGGAGGAGAAGGGGACGGCTCGACGCACATGAGTTTGGGTGAACTCCGGGAGTTGGCGATGGACAGGGAGGTCCGGTGTGCTGTGATTCATGGGGTCGCAGAGGCAGACACAACTGAGCGACTGAACTGACTGATATATTTATCAGTTGTTAACTATATATTTATAGTTGTTCATATCATTTTCTATTACAGGTCACCACAATATACTGACTGTAATTCCCTGTGCTATACATATTGCTCTACACTTGAAACTAACACAGTATTGTAAAAAAACTATTGACTTTTTTTTTCAGTCACTGAATTGTGTCCAGCTGTTTGTGACCCCAGGGGCTGCAGCACACCAGGCACCCCTGTCCTTCACTATCTCCCAGAGTTTGCTCAAATTCACGTCCACTGAGTTGGCTATGCTATCTAAACATCTCAGCCTCTGCCTCCTTTTGCCCTCAATCTTTTCCAGCATCAGGGTCTTTTCTAATGAGTCAGCTCTTCGCATCAGGTGGCCAAAATATTGATTTAAAAAACTGCAATTCTGAGAATTATTACTGTGCTGATAAAATATGAAAGTAATATTTGGGAGTCAAAAATATCTGAGAAAACTCTCAATCCACCATATATTAATATGGATGTTTGAATATATATATACTTAATCAGCTTTAGATCATCTAAGGATAATTGTTACCCTCTTTAAAGTGAGGGCAATATATATCATAAAATTGTGATAAAGAATATATGAAATGATTAATAACAAATTTTAATTTAAATTAGTTTAACTTCTATTATTCACATTTCAAATACTGTACCATAATATTGATTTTAAATAAAAGATTAGGTTCTATACAATATGCATTCTTTTTGATTTTTGAAATGAAAATAAATGTACATAAAGATTTTTAAAATTATTCCAGAAAGAATGTAAATTATTCCAGTGAGTTGATTAAATTTAGAACAACCCTAACTGAGGGATGAGAACGTTTTCTGTCCTTGATGATTTTATATTTAGTGTCTCCTTTTATCAATTGTTAAAGACCACAATAGCAGCACTTATATCCTCTGAGTTGTACGTAAAGGCAGCAAGATATGTCATATGCCTTAAAACATGCTGATATGTTTTTGAAATGGATATGACACATCAGTACAGTGTTTGAAAGGGATAAATTATAAAGATACATTCTTTGCATGAAAAATTTTTGATTCAAGAACACTTAATATATAACTTAGAGCATAAGAAAAATAAACAACCATTTTAAGATAGTCAATGGTATTTCAATATTTCTTTGCTTTCACAAAAATATTAGAACTTACTAAACTGTAATAATACAAGGATAGTTATTTAGAATTGAATAGTTCTTAGTATAGATTCCTTTGAAAGCAGACCATGAAATTAGGATTTGTATGCTTGGCATACAAAGGATTTGTATATTTGTACATAAGGATTTGTATATTTGGTAGAATATTCATGCATTCAGAAGCAAAAACAAAAAAGAAGAGGAAATTGAGAACAAGATAGAGGACACATATCAATAAAATCATGATAATAAGCTTTTTATAATGATGGGCAACTGGAAACCCTGAGAATTCTTTATCAGAGAAAGGAGAGAAGGCAGAACTGACCCATCAATTCCCATTCCGTACTGATCAACTCCTCTGAACTTCCGGGTTGTGCTTGTACACAGCTGGTTGGCCTTGACCCTCTGAGAAAGCAAAGCAGAGAGACTCTACTATAATCATTTAGTGTGTGATATTGAAAATAGTGGGGGCTTCCGTGATGGTTCAGCAAGAAAGAATCCACCTCCAGTGCAGGAGATGCAGGAGACGTGGATTAAGAAGACTCCTGGAAGAGGAGATGGCAACCCAGTCCAGTATTCCTACCTGAAAAATCCATGGATGGAGGAGACTGGCAGGCTACAGTCTTTGGGGTGACAAAGAGTAGGACGTAGCTAAGTGACTGAGCTCTGGAAAATAATATCCAGGATTTTTTGTCACAGATGTACTAAATCAAATAGGCTAAAGGGCTATAGCTGGTGTTATCACAAGTGTCTAGTACATATATTTTCTTTATAATGCTGTACTATTTGGCCAACACATGACTGCCATCCTGAGGCCTCACTGTATTTATAGGAATCCAGTCAAAGTAAAACTCATTAAATAAAAGTAATCTGGATATGAACAATCATTTCAACCAATTTAGTCTCACAAAGTGGCAATGTTATGTGTGTGGTATGCCCAGTCCCTCAGTCCTGTCAGACTATTTGCAACCTTATGGAGCCCACCAGGCTCCTCTGTCCATGGACTTTTTCAGGCAAGAATAATGGAGAGGGTTGCCACTCCCTACTCCAGGGGATCTTCCAGACTCAAGCATTGAACTGGCATCTTCTGCACTGACAGACAAATGCTTTCCCACTGAGCCACCTGGGAAGCCCAACGTTATGTATAGATATAATTATACTTGGGGCAAATATGATAGAAGGCTTCAAATACTGTATTTGAACGTTTTCATGAGGAAGATAGAATGCTTTTTATTTTTTCATCTGTATAGCTAAAATCTTACAGTTGAGGCAAATGTGTGGACATTAAATGGAGACAGATTAAACTTGAAATAGGAATGACTACACTGTGAAATGTGTGTAATAATGAACTGGGTTAAAGTGAAGTTCGCTCAGCTGTGTCCAAGTCTTTGCAACCCCATAGACTATAGAGTCCATGGAATTCTCCAGGCCAGAATACTGGAGTGAGTAGCCTTTCCCTTCTCCAAGGGATCTTCCCAGCCCAGGGATCAAGCCCAGATCATCCACATTACAGACAGATTCTTTTACCAGTTGAGCCACAAGGGAAGCCCAAGAAGACCGGACTGGGTAGCCTATCTCTTCTCCAGCAGGTCTTCCCAACCCAGGAACTGAACTGGAGTCACCTGCATTGCAGGCAGATTCTTTACCAACTGAGCTGTCAGGGAAGCCACAGTGATGAACTGGGAGCAGCCAGGGTTAATACATGTCCAATCACAGAGGTTTTTAAACGGAGACTCATTGACCTTTTAATTGTCAAAGATTTTTATAGCAGAATTAACCGTCATGTAGGTGGACAGATCAACCCGTTATACATGCCATTTCAAACACATTATTATATAATTCTATAAATGTTAGAAGGAATTCATGCTCAATTATTACATTTTTCACTCAACAATATTTATGAGAGCTTTACTAGACATCAGGTGTCTGATAATGGGACATACATGTATTGAATAATTCTTAAAAAGATACTCAACACACAATAAATGCATGGCTTATCATTTCTGTGAAGGAAAATAACAGCAGAATGAAATTAGATCATGCAGCTTGGACTTATTTTGAAGGTTTCAGGAAGTCCTTAAACAGGAAGAGAGCATTTAATTCAGACCACAAGGAAACCAAAAAGGAGACAGCCACAGTAAGAGCTGTCAAATTATACAGCACAAAATGTTCTATAATTCAGGGTTTAGCACTCTATAGGACTCTACAGTCATGTATCTTTATGTTGGCATGTCTAGCACCTAATCATATGACTCAAATGCAATGTATTTCAAGCATACACTTTCCATTACAGTGTAAAATTATACTGACAATTTACTTTTAATAGCCATACAAACTTATTCTGCATAAAATAGAGGTTTGCTTAAAGCTTAATGAACCAGATAATGATGATGGTGTGATCACTAACCTATACAGACATATCCTGGAGTGTCAAGTGGGACTTAGGAACCATTACTACAAACAAACTTAGTAGAGGTGACAGAATTCCAGCTGAGCTATTTAAAATCCTAAAAGATGATGTTGTTAAAGCGCTGCACTCAATCAGTTCAGTTCAATTGCTCAGTTGTGTCTGACTCTTTGCAACCCATGAACTGCAGCACGCCAGGCCTCCCTGCCCATCACCAGGAGTTTGACAAACTCATGTCAATTGAGTCGGTGATGGCATCAAACCATCTCATCCTCTGTTGTCCCCTTCTCCTCCTGCCCTCCATCTTTCCCAGCATCAGGGTCTTTTTAAATAAGTTAGCTCTTCACATCAGGTGGCCAAAGTACTGGAGTTTCAGCTCCAGCATCAGTCCTTCCAAGGAACACCCAGGACTGATCTCCTTTAGGATGGACTGGTTGGATCTCCTTGCAGTCCAAGGGACTCTCAAGAGTCTTCTCCCAACACCACAGTTCAAAAGCATCAATTCGTTGGCACTCAGCTTTCTTTATAGTCCAACTTTCACATCCATACATGACAAATGGAAAAACAATAGCCTTGACTATATGGACCTTTGTGGACAAAGTAATGTCTCTGCTTTTTAATATGCTGTCTAGGTTGGTCATAACTTTCCTTCCAAAGAGTAAGCATCTTTTAATTTCATGGTTGCAATCACCATCTGCAGTGATTTTGGAGGCCAAAAATATTTCCTTTCTTTCCCCATCTATTTGCCATGAAGTAATGGGACTGGTTGCCATGATGTTAGTTTTCTGAAAGTTGAGCTTTACGCCAACCTTTTCACTCTTCTCTTTCACTTCATCAAGAGGTTCTTTAGTTCTTAATCACTTTCTGCCATAAGGGTGGTGTCATCTACATAACTGAGGTTATTGATGTTTCTCCCAGCAATCTTGATTCCAGCTTGTGCTTCATCCAGTCCAGTGTTTCTCATGATGTACTCTGCATATAAGCTAAATAAGCAAGGTGACAATATACAGCCTTGACGTACTCCTTTTCCTATTTGGATCTAGTCTGCTGTTCCATGTCCAGTTCTAACTGTTGCTTCCTGACCTGCATATAGGTTTCTCAAGAGGCAGGTCAGGTGGTCTGGTATTCCCATCTCTTTTAGAATTTGCTGTACTGGATATTTCAGCAAATTTGAAAAACTCAGCAATGGCCTCAAAACTGGAAAAAGTCTGTATTTGTCCCAATCCCAAAGAAGGGCAATGCTAAAGAATGTTCCAGCTACCATAAAATTGTGCTCATTTCCTAAGCTAGCAAGGAAATGCCAAACATCATTTAAGTTAGGATTCAGCAGTACATGAACCAAGAATTTCCAGGTGTACAAGCTGGAATTAGAAAAGGCAGAGAAACCAGAGATCAAATTGGCAACATCCGCTGGATCATGAAAAAAGCAAAGGAATTCCAGAAAAACATCTACTTCTGCTTCAGTGACTACCCTAAAACTTTGACTGTGTGGATCACAACAAGCTGTGAAAAATCTTTAAGAGATGGGAATATCAGACCACCTGTGAAACCTGTGGAACAAGAGACTGCTTCAAAATTGGGAAAGATACATCAAAGTTGTGTACGCTTAGCCCAGAATATTCACTGGAAGGACTGATGGTAAAGCTGATTCTTCAATACTTTGGCCACCTATGTGAATAATTGACTCACTGGAAAAGACCCTGATGTGAGAAAGACTGAAGGCAGAAGAAGGGTATGACAGAGTACAAGAAATTTAGATGGCATCACTGACTCAATGGACATGATTTTGAGCAGACTCTGGAAGATAGTGAAGGAAAGGGAAGTCTGGAATGCTCCAGTTCATGGGGTAGAAAAAAGTCAGACATGATTTAGAAACGGAACAAAAGCTATCTGTTAAGGAGTAAATAAATGTCCTATGGAAAAGTTTAGAAATTCTCAAGGAAAGATATTTATTTGGTATTGTTATTTAAAATACATTTTTCAAAAACATCACTAAATCCACCTTTACAAATAGGTTCACCTCACATGCTGGGAAATCAATACTGAAAATTCTCCAAATTAGGCTTCAACAGTATGTGAACTGAGTACTTCCTGATGTTCAAGGTGGATTTATAGGAAACAGAGATCAAATTGCCAATATCTGTTGGATCATAGAAAAAGAAAGAGAATTCTAGAAAAAAAAATCACACATACTTCTGCTTCATTAACTACATTAAAGCCTTTGACTGTGTGAATCACAGCAAACTGTGAAAAATTCTTCAAGAGATGGGAGTATCAGACCATCTTACTTTCCTCCTGAAAAATCTGTGTGCCTATCAAGAAACAGCAGTTAGAACCAGTCATGGAAGAATGGACTGGTTCCAAATTGGGAAAGGAGTATATCAAGGCTGTATATTGTCACCCTGGTTATTTAACTTATGTGCAGAGTACATCATGAGAAACGCTGGGCTGGAAGAAGCACAAGCTGGAATCAAGA
>SJYW01028439.1:1299625-1312871 GCA_006410735.1 Raphicerus campestris | reverse complement strand
TGTTGAAGATTTCAAAATGCAGGGGTATTAGGATAGATTCTCCTTGCTTTTTTAAATCCCTCTATCACCATTATACCCAGCGGAGAGTTATAGCAGATAGAGGATTCAAACGGCTCCAGTTGTAAACAAAATAGCAACATCTTTGCTAGTTCAGTTCAGTTCACTTGCTCAGCCGTTTCCGACTCTTTGCGACCCCCTGAATCGCAGCATGCCAGGCCTCCCTGTCCATCACCATCTCCCGGAGTTCACTCAGACTCACGTTCATCGAGTCTGTGATGCCATCCAGACATCTCATCCTCTGTCGTCCCCTTCTCCTCCTGCCCCCAATTCCTCCCAGCATCAGAGTCTTTTCCAATGAGTCAACTCTTCACATCAGGTGGCCAAAGTACTGGAGTTTCAGATTTAGCATCAGTTCTTCCAAAGAAATCCCAAGGCTGATTTCCTTTAGAATGGACTGGTTGCATCTCCTTGCAGTCCAAGGGACTCTCAAGAGTCTTCTCCAACACCACAGTTCAAAAGCATCAATGCTTTGGTGCTCAGCCTTCTTCACAGTCCAACTCTCACATCCATATATGACCAGAGGAAAAACCATAGCCTTGACTAGACGGACCTTAGTCAGCAAAGTAATGTCTCTGCTTTTGAATATACTATCTAGGTTGGTCATAACTTTTCTTCCAAGGAGTAAGCATCTTTTAATTTCATGGCTGCAGTCACCATTTGCAGTGATTTTGGAGCCCCCCAAAATATAGTCTGACACTGTTTCCACTGTTTCCCCATCTATTTGCTGTGAAGTGATGGGACCGGATGCCATGATCTTCGTTTTCTGAATGTTGAGCTTTAAGCCAACTTTTTCACTCTCCTCTTTCACTTTCATTAAGAGGCTTTTTAGTTCCTCTTTGCTATGTAGTCAATAAATGCTACAATATTGTAGATGATACTTCAGTAAATACATTAATTTTATTAGAAGCATCAAATAAGAATGTGTAAGTAATCTAGATCATTGATAAAACATGTACTTTTTTAGAGTGAAATTTAGAGTATGGCTGTTATTTTAATCAAAGGACTTCAGATAGTAAGCTACCAACAGAACGAAGGTTTGTCTGTGACAAGAACTCAGGCAATCGATGCCTGTGAAATGCAAAGATCTCAACTCTAGTGTCCCCATACAATTTAAGACGTTCACAATTATCATTACTCAATAAATAAAAACTATTTCTAGGATAGCGTTAAAGAATATGCAAATAGCTACAATTCAAAGAAGAGTAAACAGAGAAAATTTAGGAAACTGACATTTGAAAAAATGTAGTAAAGAGTCTCTGATCTACTGGAATTTAAGCAACCTAGATCTTTGGGAAGAATTCACATGTATCTATAATTCTTTAATTAAACTCCGTTTCTAGTGTGATGACAAAGAAGTTTTAAAATAATGAACTGAGATGTTAGTTTATGTATGGAGTGTATAATTTTAGAAAATTGCAAATTTTTCCAAATGCGTGGAAGATCTTGCCAATCTGACGTGATTCCAATCTTGATAATCTTGTCCTACCCATTTAAAAACTCCTCATTGGAGATTTTCTTTAGAACTCGCTAAAATTCTGGCTTGTTTTACATGGTGAAACATTTTTAGCTTTCAGATATGAATTCTTTAAATAGACGTATCTTATTTAGAACAATGCTTAGTGAATAGATATATTGACTTGTGTAATACTCTGAGAGGTAAAAAGGCAAGTGGACAGTTCTGAGAGCAGTTCCCTCATCATGTTCATGAATTGATTCGGAAAATAATTCCATGAAATGTGTAGAAAACATTTTTGAAAAAATAGCAACATCGTGGGAAAGGTAAACGCCTTCACACTTATTTATTATGTTTTTCTTTATATCATTTTAATGTGTCTTCAGAGACTAGTGAACGAAAGTCCCCTGTGAATAAGCATTCTGTTTTTCTGCTTATCATTTTCCTCCTCTCCTTTTATAGTTAATAGTCATTAGACTTTTAAAGTTAGTTCCATTTTGGGGCTATGTCTATATCACACTCTATGCCATTAATTCCTTTTTACATATTAATATTGCTTTTACTTTATTTTTATTTTTTATTGGAGGAAAGTAGATAAACAGTGTCATGTTACTTTCAAGTATACAGCCAAGTGATTCAATTATACATATACATTTATTTCTTCCTTTTCAAATTATTTTCCCATTTAAGTTATGGACGGAGGAGCCTGGTAGGCTGCACTCCATGGGGTCTCCAAGAGTCGGACACGGCTGAGTGACTTCACTTGCACTTTTCACTTCCATGCATTGGAGAAGGAAATGGCAACCCACTCTGGTGTTCTTGCCTGGAGAATCCCAGGGACAGAGGAGCCTGGTGGGCTGCTGTCTATGGGGTCGCACAGAGTGCGGACATGACTGAAGCGACTTAGCAGCAGCAGCAGCAGAATACTGAGCAGAGTGCCCTGTGCTAGACAGTAGGTCCTTGTTGGTTATTTATTTTAAATAGAGCAGCATGTACATGTAAATCCCAAACTCTGAGTACCTCCTTTCCTATGACAGTTCCCCCATTCACTCCAGGGACTCATCATATCTCTTTTGCTCATCTCTGTAATTTTGGTAAATGTACCATTTAAAGGACTTCACATAGTTTTATAATGTGTTTACTTAGTTCCTGTCCTTATGGATAGGATAATTCTAGGGGGATAAGCTATAATTATTCAACTTTGTATTTCAAGATTTTACTTTCTGGTAGTGTTCTTATTTCAAAGGGCTTGGCTTTACTTGTGTGTTTACTGTATAACACAACAAAGAGAAAAGAGAAAAGAAACAGCACATTGTAAAAAGAAGAGCAAAGGTGATTTGTGGGGCCCTAAATGGGAAACCTTAAAAACAAAGGGGCTAGCTTTGTGGTCGGAAACCTAAGATGGCGCCTGGCGGAAGAGATGGGGGGTGTGGTCTGTGTTGTTTGTCAAAGTTTTTTGATTGGCTCTCTTGATTTCTGTGCACGCAGCCAGTGTGTGAGCTCCATAGGCTTCTGTTATAATGAAGACGCATGATGATTTGACCTTTAACGTGATTGGTGCAACTATGGAAAGTCCCTCCTAAAACCCTCCTGCTTGCCTATATAAGCTGGGAGTTTGCAGCAATAAAGCAGAACCGCTTAGACTGAACCTGTGTTGCGTCTGATTGTCTCTCGCTGGCCGGGGGGCTGGGTTGATGGACAGCAGGCTCACCTCTCCTCAGGACCCCTCGGCTTTGCTGAGGGAAGTTCCACTGCCTCTACTCTTTCTGCGGAGCACCCCCTGCAGTGATTTTCTCCACAGATATATAGAGTTAATAGATTAAAACCTCAAGATCTCTATAGCTTAACATTCAGAAGTGATCATGGAGAAAATATGAATATTAATCTACAAAATGATTAAAAATATCCTATTGATAAATGAAATCAGGAAATCTAAAGAAAAAAAAAAACCCTGGAGACCAACTTTAGGGATTTAAATAAAGCAAAACAAACAAACAAAACTTTAAAGTCACTCTGGCTTCTGTAAACAGGACCAAGAATAGCACAGTTTGCAAGGAGAGAACGAATTATGTAGAAATATGTTCTACAAGGAAAAATATCAGTGAGTTGAAACTGGGAAGTTTATTTCCAAGAAGTGAATCATATAGCAGGTACCGTTACGTTAGATAATAGGCTCAATTGTTGTCTTGCCAAATAGGCTGAAAGCATTGCCATTATTTGCAAAAGTTAAAGTGTTTTTTCTAAACTTAATATCAATTGTGTGCCTGACAATCATGGTTGAATGACTTGGAGTCTCTTGACTGGGAAAAGGAAGGAGAGAAGAGAGGGAGAGGAGCTTATCTTTTCTCAGGGGATTTTTAGTTGATAAAAACATAAAATATGCGGTATTATTGAAACATGCCTATTCTAAAGGATTTCTGAATCTGTGCTGGCAAGGGCAAGGATGGCAGTGGAGGTGGTGGGATCTGGGTGGGTTCTGTTCAGAGCTCTGCTTCCTCCCTTCAAAGGTATCCTGGGGAGAAGACAGACCCATCACACTCAGGACACACAGTAGCTCACTGACAATGACACAGCCCGAGAGAATCTCAATAGTATTTATAGGACACACTGAGGTTCAATAAATGAGTGGGAATTTAACAGGATCTTTATATTTCATAAGAATGTAAACAGTGTTAATGACATAAAGAAAAACTTGTTGCAAAGAGAATAAAACCAACACAAAACAGGACATAATAAAAACAAATGGAAGGATATATAAGCTAAAGAATATGTAAAATACAAATATGTGATATATGCAGAGGGCTCCAGGAAAATGACAACCTTGATGCATTCCTGTTCATTTTTACTTCCAAGTCCTGAGATGTAGTTCCTTAGCCAATCAGCATCTGGGTCCAACAGGCCAGGGAGAACTGAGACCTTGCTGGAAAGCTGGTGTGATATCACCTTCCTCTGTTAGACGTGAGCACGTGATCCCAGTGCTGACAGTCCTGTGTTGAGAACCAGAACAAAGTGGATCCGAGGTCAGATCTAGCCCACTGGGATTTGTAGACTCCCTCAAAGAAGAGTGGAATAATTGTGCACGAAAGTTTCTGAACACTTTCAGTTGGTGTGGTATCAAAGAGTCTGTCTGAATCCTTTCCACATCTGCAGCTAGAGAAATGTGAAGAGCAAATGTTTGATCTGATGGGGAACTTCCATCCCACGGAATACAAGTATAGACACCTCTTTTGAGAGGTCTGCATTACCAACACTCTTAATCCCACAGAGGATGATGACATCTTGTGGGAAAACTTAAACAATTCATGACTCTGAGTTGAAGGCATTAATAGCAGGTGACTTAGAAAATGAAGAATTTTCAGTAACACCTTAAATCATGCTTATGACTTTTTTGATATATTGAATGATATATTAGAAATATTCTTAAATAGCTTTATAAATGTTATTTTGGCTTTTACAAAATTAAAACAAATCTAGGGAATCTGAGCACTCTGCTATAATTTTATGAGAAGGATTTTATTCCTTTTTAGAGAAAAAAATAATGTAGTTAAGACAATGTTGTGTCTTAAAATTGATAATACCACGAAATGCTATATACCTTTAGATAATGAGATGGCATGAGAATGTCTTGCATAAGTGCTTCATAACAATTCTTGAAATAGAAGAGTAATTAAGTAGAAGAGTACTGATATAAGGAAATGTTTTAAAATATTTTTGAAATAAACATTTAGTTAATTAGAGAAAGCAAGAAATTGTACATATGGAGGGAGAGAAAAGGAATAGAACTTCCAGAGTTTCATTTCTAGTAGGGGAAAAGAATACCACTGGGACATTAAGTGTCCAAATACCTCATATTTTAAAAAGCTTTAAAAAAAAATCAGACATAGATGAGAGCAACTTGATTGAGAAAAAACATTTTCTATCATATAATTTTGAAAAGATTTTCTCATGAGTCCTGAAGAAAGGGAGACAATAATTAGTGAAATGATAAATAAAATATTACACAAGTTAAGCTTAAAATTAAGATATTAAAATATTTTTTCAAACTAGGGAAAAAAGCAGAAATTATAAAATAACAAATTTAAACACATAATAAGTAGTAGGAAACATCAAAGGAATAAAGTCAATTATATTATTTGCTATATTAAGTACAGTAGTTCAGTTCAGTTCAGGGGCTTAGTCATGTCCAACTCTCTGTGACACCATGGACTGCAGCATGCCAAGCCTCCCTGTCCATCACCAACTCCCTGAGCTTGCTCAAACTCATGTCCATTGAGTCTCTGGTGACATCCAACCATCTCAATCTCTTTCATCCCTTCTCCAGTGCTCAATTTTTTTCCCAGTATCAGGGTCTTTTCCAGTGAGACAGTTCTTCATATCAGGTGGCCAAAGTGTTGGCATTTCGGCTTCAGCATCAGTCATTCCAATGAACACCCAGAACTGATCTCCTTTGGGATGGACTGGTTGGATCTCTTTGCAGTCCAAGGGACTCTCAAAATCTTCTCCAGCACCACAGTTCAAAAGCATCAATTCTTCTGCACTCAGTTTTCTTTATAGTCCCACTCTTACATCCATATATGACCACTGTAAAAACCATAGCTTTGCCATCTCCTGTTTGACCACTTCCAATTTGCCTTGATTTATGGACCTAACATTCCAGGTTCCTATGCAGTACTGTTCTTTATAGCATAAGATTTCACTTCCATCACCAGTCACATCCACAACTGGGTGTTGTTCTTGCTTCGGCTCTGTCTTTTCATTCTTTCTGGAGTTATTTCTCCACTGATCTCCAGTAGCATACTGAACACACACTGGCCTGGGGAGTTCATCTTTCAGTGTCCTATCTTCTTGCCTTTTCATACTGTTAATGAGGTTTTCAAGGCAAGAATACTGAAGTGGTTTGCCATTCCCTAGTAAGCATTCTTTAAAGATGAGAGCAGTCAGATTAGATTAAAAACATGCATTCCCACAAGTATGTAGAAGCTCCAATACCTCAGCACCCATTTGCCTAGCAATACCAATGTCGTTGACTTTATATTTGACCTTTCAGAAACCATTTCTGCATATATGAGTATACACAGAGATACATTTGAAGATGAGTCATTTTTGTACCAATAGGATCATTCTAAACTCTTACATGAAATCTGTTTCTCTCACTAAAAATGTATTTATTTAACCCATAATACATACAGATTTATGTGTGTAATACATACAGATTTATCTAATTAAAAAATTACATGGGTTACAGGTCAATTATTTAATCAATACACTTTTTTGAAAGTGAAAATGAAGTCGCTCAGTCGTGTCTAACTCTTTGTGACCGCTTGGACTGTGGCACACCAGGCTCCTCCATCATGTTTTCTAGGAAGATGTGTTTCAGAGTTCCTACAAATAAGTGTAACTGACCGCAGATCCCCCCGATGCACTCTGAAACTTGTTGCTATATGTCCACCATGACCGTGCTTCTTATGGACTGCACCCAGCTAGTGATGGAGTGTGGCAGGCCCACTCCTGGGGGGCACATGGAGCCATGGCTATATGACTATGGTTTGAGTTCTTTCTAACAATTTTACTGTACATTTCTCAGGCTGCACCAGTCTACAATGCTTCCCCATAACCTTTCTTTCTCTCTTGCCTCTCCTTCCCTCTAGCTCATACTTGTATCTTATACCTCTCCCAGCCTCAGTTAGCTACTTCCAATATTTTCCCTTATAAGCATTTCTAATACATTTCTTGAACATTTATTCTCATCTCAGTGTGTCCTCCTCAGAGGGCTTGGATCAACAAAACACATTTAATTCTTTTCAACTTTTTAGTGATATATACATACATAATATATACTATATAATATGTGTGTGATAGATATGTATACACACATGTATGTTATATATGTGTGTGTGTTTAATGTCTTTTAAAATATGCTATTTTGTCATCTTAATGAATTTTAATCTTAAGGTTTACCACTTGTTTTCATATGTTATGCTCAGATCTTTTACACCTAGGTAGGGTTGGGGTACATAAGATAGAAAGATTTGATTGCACTTTTCAGCACAGTTCATTAAAACTATGTTTGTTTTTAAGAGTTGTTTGATTTACATCTCCCAACGCTATGCCACTTAACATGATTTATTGATACAGAGAGCAGGACTATTTGTTATTAATTATATCCTAAACAATAACACTTCACCAGGAGTTTATTTAGTGTTAGTACCAGTCTAATGGGAGAAAATACTAAATCAAACTAATTGTTCTGACTTCATTTCAATCTTTTTCTCTCTCCTTAATTGCAAATCATAATACTTTGTGATATTTTTCTTTGAATCTCAAACATTTTAACATTTGTCTTGTGTGAATTTGTAAAATAATTAAAATGTTATTGGGCTAGTAAAATATTATTTAGGCAGTTTAGTACAGAATTTCATTGTGTTATGGTTAAAAGAACAAAATGAAAGTATCATACAAAAAAGGGTTATTTCAGTAAATGAGCCCTATTCAATAATTTACAGCTCATACTAAAAGGTCTGTGGGATGTCATTATAAGTCAGACTAGTGATTGCCACAGGTATTAACAGAAAATCTTGAACACTCTAAGTCTAAATTGTCACATTTCAGAATCTGAAATTGCTATGGAAAGAATTAGCAGAATGAAAAATTGTTGCCAATTACACTTCATTTATTTGAACATTAGTCTTCATTTAACCCAAGAATCTCTCTGTTGACTATTAACTCTGAAAAAGACAAGGTACCAGTGTTCTTTAAGCAATTATAATTAATTTAACTATTTAGTGAACAAAATATTTTAAAAGCCACTATATCATGTAGCATTAAGTAAGCCAGTTTTTAGCAAGTACATTTTTAGTCAAAGTTAGCCAAATTTCCTAATAGTCAGATGATGAACCTGAATGAATAGTCTAGACTAAAGAAGAAAATTTGAATAAGCTGATGTCATGCTGCCTGGGTGCATGGTGAAATCAAATCTAATTTACAAATCAAAACATGCCAAATAAATACAATAGTAGCAAACTAAATAAATAGGCATGGTGATCTTGTAAGATCAATATGCAAATTTGTAGAAGAAAATACCCAATATTGATTAAAATAGTCTTACCTTCCTGCTATTCAACAATTTACTTGTTTAGCTAATGATCTGTATTTTAGAATGGTCTCGATTTCTTCAAGCTCATATTCTAGACACTTAACTTCAAATTAGCTGTTATATTTATAACACAATTATTCCCATGGAATTAGTTTTTGTTCTTACATGGATAGCAAGAATAAGTCTAGTACTTCTATAACAGCTCCAATAATTCAAAATTCTGATGACTCAGTAAAATAGATGAAATTGGACTATATGAAAATTTAAAATTTCAATGGTTCAAGGATACAATCAACAGAGTGAAAAGACAGTCTAGGGAAAGGGAGAAAATACTTCCAAATTGTATATCTGAAGAAGACTAGATAAAGAATCCCTACAACTCAGCAGTGAAACAAAACAAGCTAACTAAAAATGGGCAATACATTTGAATAGACACTCTTTTGAAGAAGATATAAAAGTAGCTAACAAGTACATGGAAAGATGTTCAACATCATGAATCACTGACTGCACATCAAAACCACGGTGAGATGCCATCCTTCCCCCATTAGGGCAGTAACTATGCAAAAACCAAAAACAAGCAGAAATCAACACCAAAGTCCAGAAAACAGCAAGGGTTGGTATGAACCTGGAGAAATTAGAGCTCATATGTGCTGTTGGTAGGAATGTTGGAAGATGCTGCCACTACAGACAGCAACATGGTGGGTCCTCAAAATATTTAAAAGCGAATTATCAGACGATCCAGCAATTCCACTTTCAGAACTGAAAGCAGGATTTTAAAGAGATATTTGCATAATCATGTTAATAGCAGTATTTTCTTTTACAAATATCCAAAAGGTAGAAGCCCCCTAAATGTCCATCAGTAGATTAATGGATAAATTAAATGTGGTATATAAATATATCAGAAAGTTATTCAACCTCAAAAAAGAAAAATATTTTAATGTAGCCTTTCTGATATGTTCTACAGCATGCATGAAACTTGAGGGCCCTGTGCTAAGTGAAAATAAGCCAGTCAGTCACACACAGATACAGTAAGATTCTGCTTGATATCTAAGGATAGCTACTCTTTTTTTTTTTTTTTAACTTTACAATACTGTATTGGTTTTGCCATACATTGACATTAATCCACCACAGGTGTACCTGAGTTCCCAACCCTGAACCCCCCTCCCACCTCCTTCCCCATTTTATCTCTCTGGGCCATCCCAGTGCACCAGCCCCAAGCATCCTGTATCCTGTACTGAACCTATATTAGCGATTTGTTTCTTACATGATAGTATACGTGTTTCAATGCCATTCTCCCAAATCATCCCACCCTCTCCCTCTCCCACAGTGTCCAAAAGACTGTTCTTTACATCTGTATCTCTTGCTGTCTCACATACAGGGTTATCATTACCATCTTTCTAAATTCCATATATATATGTGTTAGTATACTCTATTGGTGTTTTTCTTTCTGGCTTACTTCACAATGTATAATCAGCTCCAGGTTCATCCACGTCATTAGAACTGATTCAAATGTATTCTTTCTAATGGTTGAGTAATGCTCCATTGTGTATATGTACCACAGCTTTCTTATCCATTCATCTGCTGATTTGCAGATGACATGATCCTCTACATAGAAAACTCTAAAGACTCCACCAGAAAATTACTAGAGCTAATCAATGAATATAGTAAAGTTGTGGGATGTAAAATTAACACCCAGAAATCCCTTGCATTCCTATACACTAATAATGAGGATGTAGAAAAAAAAATTAAGTAAAAAATTCCATTCACCATTGCAATGAAAAGAATAAAATACTTGGGAATATATCTACCTGAAGAAACTAAAGACCTATATATAGAAAACTATAAAACACTGATGAAAGAAATCAAAGAGGACACTAATAAATGGAGAAATATACCTTGTTCATGGATTGGAAGAATCAATATAGTGAAAATGAGTATACTACCCAACGCAATCTACAGATTCAATGCAATCCCTATCAAGGTACCAGCGGCATTTTTCACAGAGCTAGAACAAATAATTTCACAATTTGTATGGAAATACAAGAAACCTTGAATAGCCAAAGCAATCTTGAGAAAGAAGAATGGAACTGGAGGAATCAAGCTACCTAACTTCAGGCTCTACTACAAAGCCACAGTCATCAAGACAGTATGGTACTGGCACAAAGGATAGGTACTCTTGATACTTAAGTACAGGTACTTAGAATAGTCAAGCACATATGCACAGAAAGAAAAATGGTGATCAACAGTTACCAGGAGGAAATGTGAATAAAGAGTTATTTAATGGGTACAGAGTTTCAGTTTTGCAAGATGAAGGTTTTGGAAATTGATTGTACAACAATGTGAATTTACTTAACACTACTGAATTGCACACTTAGCATGAGTTAAGGCAGTAAATTTTATGCTATTTGTATTTTACCACAATTGAAATTTTAAAAAAATTTCATTGAATATATTTTATTATCAGCAATATATACATATATGTGTATGTGTATATATATTCTTATAACTTATGATGAACAGGTATTCAGTAGGAATGTAAAAATGCTCTTTATAAAGGCTTCTTATCCTAGTCCACTGGCCATGAGACCCTGTCTCATGCATCAAACCTGGACTGGTGATCTGTTTCAAATATAACAACATACATGTTTCAATGCTATTCTCTCAAATCATCCCACCCTTGCCTTCTCCCACAGAGTCCAAAAATCTGTTCTTTACATCTGTGTCTCCTTTGTTGTCTCATATATAGGGTCATTGTTATTATCTTTCTAAATTCCATATAGATGTGTCAATATACTGTATTGGTATTTTTCTTTCTGACTTACTTCACTCTGTATAATAGGCTCCAGTTTCATCCACCTCATTAGAACTGATTCAAATGCATTCTCTTTAATAGCTGAGCAATACTCATACATGTAGTCACCCATTAGTCACCCATACAAATTCATGTCAATGTATGGCAAAAACCACTACTATATTATAAAGTAATTAGCCTCCAATTAAAATAAATAAATTAATTTAAAAACTCAACATACAAAAAAAAAGCATTTTATTTTACAGTAAAACACTTTTATCTAGGATGGCACCTTATAAAAGAGATTTAAGTCATAAGGGCCTCCTAAAGACTCAGTGCCTTCTACTTTCTTTCCTCATTGTCTGAGGTTTTAGTCCTCTTCTCCATCTTGTCTCAAACAGTCTCCTCTCTCATGATATCTGATCACATCAGTTCCTTCAGCTGCACAGAGTACAGAAATGATGCAGCCAAATAGAGGGGCAATAAACCAAAGTGAAGGACAAGTGAAATTATGACAGAACTGAAATAAAACTAAATGAAAGATTTAGTAGCATTCTCATTGAAAAGATTAGTAACCTGTGACCAAGGTAGTGAACTTTGCCACAAACTACACAGTTAATTGAAAACTAATCACATAGAAGAGCCAGGAGCTCCAGTCGCCTTCTTTTACCATGGAAAAGCTAATCTATACACATCGTATTTTAAGCAATTATCCTCCAACCTTATTACACGTTGGAGCTGGAAATGCAAGATAATTTTAGCTTTCACTTTTATGTGTTGAACATTTTGATCTTTCCAGTTTGGTTTTAAGGCCATTTTATCTGTTGTTCATAGTACAAATATTTTGATTAGAATTTTCAGTTTATTTAGAAAACATTTTTCAGATCAAATTAAATCTTTTTAATTTATATATACTTATAAACAACACAGTCAGCACATTTCCTTTTTTCTAGCTTCCTTTTATATTGCTATTTTAAGTTAATAAGGATGATTTTTATTATAAATGTTGTAATGAAGATTTCTTTCACTGTTTAGATAATTGCTCATTTTAAATTTCAGTAATTAGAATTACTGCCAAGAATCATACCAATAGTCTCAATTGGAATGTGCTGTTTTTAAAGTTACCAACAAAATGTGACCTTTTTCTGTGCAATTTAGACAATTATTTTTATCTTTTAAGTACCAGTATAAAATCACTCAGTTGGGTAAAAACATGAGTGCTTGTGTTTATTTCTTATCTAATCTCTGAAAAAATGTGTGAAATCCTCTTAGATATTCTAGACTTGCTCTATGGGCCAAAATGCTTCCAAATACTCTGCCTTTAAATAATAACAAAGAGAAAATCACCTGCTCACACAAACAGGGTAAAAATCTCAGGGTTTCATCACAACTCAAGAATTCTCTTTCAAAAGATGCTGCACCAACATCTGAGTATCACCTGAGGCAAATGTGCAAGGATGTTGCCCTTTATTAGTTAAGATGAGCCTGTGAGGGGTGTTTGAAGCTCCCTTTATAAAGATTCCATGATGATCATATGACAGGCTTTTCCAGGTCATTTTTGTGCAATTGCAAACACTTGGAGAGCAGGAAGCCTGCAGAAGCAATGTCCAAGAAAGAGTGGGATGTACTGTCCTGTTGGAGCTGCTTTCACCTGTAACTTTGAATAAACTGTGAAGGTAGAAAGTGATAAATAGAAAGGATGTTGGGTCAGTCCTTACTGCAAAAAATGACTTTCACTGGGAGAAACATTGTCATCGGTATTGACAACAGAAAACAATTTATTAAATACCGCTGTGTAAGTGTAATTCTAAGGTCAGTAAAATGATTCTGAACATTTCTGTTTCCTGGA
>SJYW01028439.1:1278112-1298789 GCA_006410735.1 Raphicerus campestris | reverse complement strand
CCTATATATAGAAAACTATAAAACACTGATGAAAGAAATCAAAGAGGACACTAATAAATGGAGAAATATACCTTGTTCATGGATTGGAAGAATCAATATAGTGAAAATGAGTATACTACCCAACGCAATCTACAGATTCAATGCAATCCCTATCAAGGTACCAGCGGCATTTTTCACAGAGCTAGAACAAATAATTTCACAATTTGTATGGAAATACAAGAAACCTTGAATAGCCAAAGCAATCTTGAGAAAGAAGAATGGAACTGGAGGAATCAAGCTACCTAACTTCAGGCTCTACTACAAAGCCACAGTCATCAAGACAGTATGGTACTGGCACAAAGGATAGGTACTCTTGATACTTAAGTACAGGTACTTAGAATAGTCAAGCACATATGCACAGAAAGAAAAATGGTGATCAACAGTTACCAGGAGGAAAGGTGAATAAAGAGTTATTTAATGGGTACAGAGTTTCAGTTTTGCAAGATGAAGGTTTTGGAAATTGATTGTACAACAATGTGAATTTACTTAACACTACTGAATTGCACACTTAGCATGAGTTAAGGCAGTAAATTTTATGCTATTTGTATTTTACCACAATTGAAATTTTAAAAAAATTTCATTGAATATATTTTATTATCAGCAATATATACATATATGTGTATGTGTATATATATTCTTATAACTTATGATGAACAGGTATTCAGTAGGAATGTAAAAATGCTCTTTATAAAGGCTTCTTATCCTAGTCCACTGGCCATGAGACCCTGTCTCATGCATCAAACCTGGACTGGTGATCTGTTTCAAATATAACAACATACATGTTTCAATGCTATTCTCTCAAATCATCCCACCCTTGCCTTCTCCCACAGAGTCCAAAAATCTGTTCTTTACATCTGTGTCTCCTTTGTTGTCTCATATATAGGGTCATTGTTATTATCTTTCTAAATTCCATATAGATGTGTCAATATACTGTATTGGTATTTTTCTTTCTGACTTACTTCACTCTGTATAATAGGCTCCAGTTTCATCCACCTCATTAGAACTGATTCAAATGCATTCTCTTTAATAGCTGAGCAATACTCATACATGTAGTCACCCATTAGTCACCCATACAAATTCATGTCAATGTATGGCAAAAACCACTACTATATTATAAAGTAATTAGCCTCCAATTAAAATAAATAAATTAATTTAAAAACTCAACATACAAAAAAAAAGCATTTTATTTTACAGTAAAACACTTTTATCTAGGATGGCACCTTATAAAAGAGATTTAAGTCATAAGGGCCTCCTAAAGACTCAGTGCCTTCTACTTTCTTTCCTCATTGTCTGAGGTTTTAGTCCTCTTCTCCATCTTGTCTCAAACAGTCTCCTCTCTCATGATATCTGATCACATCAGTTCCTTCAGCTGCACAGAGTACAGAAATGATGCAGCCAAATAGAGGGGCAATAAACCAAAGTGAAGGACAAGTGAAATTATGACAGAATTGAAATAAAACTAAATGAAAGATTTAGTAGCATTCTCATTGAAAAGATTAGTAACCTGTGACCAAGGTAGTGAACTTTGCCACAAACTACACAGTTAATTGAAAACTAATCACATAGAAGAGCCAGGAGCTCCAGTCGCCTTCTTTTACCATGGAAAAGCTAATCTATACACATCGTATTTTAAGCAATTATCCTCCAACCTTATTACACGTTGGAGCTGGAAATGCAAGATAATTTTAGCTTTCACTTTTATGTGTTGAACATTTTGATCTTTCCAGTTTGGTTTTAAGGCCATTTTATCTGTTGTTCATAGTACAAATATTTTGATTAGAATTTTCAGTTTATTTAGAAAACATTTTTCAGATCAAATTAAATCTTTTTAATTTATATATACTTATAAACAACACAGTCAGCACATTTCCTTTTTTCTAGCTTCCTTTTATATTGCTATTTTAAGTTAATAAGGATTATTTTTATTATAAATGTTGTAATGAAGATTTCTTTCACTGTTTAGATAATTGCTCATTTTAAATTTCAGTAATTAGAATTACTGCCAAGAATCATACCAATAGTCTCAATTGGAATGTGCTGTTTTTAAAGTTACCAACAAAATGTGACCTTTTTCTGTGCAATTTAGACAATTATTTTTATCTTTTAAGTACCAGTATAAAATCACTCAGTTGGGTAAAAACATGAGTGCTTGTGTTTATTTCTTATCNAAATGTTGTAATGAAGATTTCTTTCACTGTTTAGATAATTGCTCATTTTAAATTTCAGTAATTAGAATTACTGCCAAGAATCATACCAATAGTCTCAATTGGAATGTGCTGTTTTTAAAGTTACCAACAAAATGTGACCTTTTTCTGTGCAATTTAGACAATTATTTTTATCTTTTAAGTACCAGTATAAAATCACTCAGTTGGGTAAAAACATGAGTGCTTGTGTTTATTTCTTATCTAATCTCTGAAAAAATGTGTGAAATCCTCTTAGATATTCTAGACTTGCTCTATGGGCCAAAATGCTTCCAAATACTCTGCCTTTAAATAATAACAAAGAGAAAATCACCTGCTCACACAAACAGGGTAAAAATCTCAGGGTTTCATCACAACTCAAGAATTCTCTTTCAAAAGATGCTGCACCAACATCTGAGTATCACCTGAGGCAAATGTGCAAGGATGTTGCCCTTTATTAGTTAAGATGAGCCTGTGAGGGGTGTTTGAAGCTCCCTTTATAAAGATTCCATGATGATCATATGACAGGCTTTTCCAGGTCATTTTTGTGCAATTGCAAACACTTGGAGAGCAGGAAGCCTGCAGAAGCAATGTCCAAGAAAGAGTGGGATGTACTGTCCTGTTGGAGCTGCTTTCACCTGTAACTTTGAATAAACTGTGAAGGTAGAAAGTGATAAATAGAAAGGATGTTGGGTCAGTCCTTACTGCAAAAAATGACTTTCACTGGGAGAAACATTGTCATCGGTATTGACAACAGAAAACAATTTATTAAATACCGCTGTGTAAGTGTAATTCTAAGGTCAGTAAAATGATTCTGAACATTTCTGTTTCCTGGAGGGGAAAACATATTAATTTATTCTCTGTGAACACATCTGAAACAGAAAGAACCTACTATCAAATTTCTAGGAAGGCAAGATTATAGTCAGCTGATATTTGATATTAATTATGATATATAATAATTTTGTGTAAAGATGATGATGCAGTGAAATTGTATTTGAAATGCTACATGTAGTTTATTCATGGCTGAATTCTACAATATGCCCCTGCTTCTATCATTTAAGATATAAGAATAAGGTGAGCTTCCCTGGTGGCTCACTGGTAAAGAATCTGCCTGCCAATGCAGGAGACATGGATTTGATCCCTGATCCAGGAGGATCTCACATGGTATGGAGCAACTGAGCCTGTGCACCTCAACTATTGAATCTTTGCTCTAGAGCCCAGGAGAGCAACTTCTGAGTCCACGTGTTGCAACTACGGATGCCTGCACACCCTAGAGTCTGTGCTGTGCTTCAAGAGAAGCCATGGCTCCGAGAAGCCTGTGCACTGCAACTAGAAAGTAGCCCTACTCACTGCCACCAGAAGACCCAGCACAGCCAAATAAAGTAATAAAATAAAAATAACTGCTTTAGTCTGAATGTTCGGGTCCCTCTAAAATTCATATGTTAAGATCCTAACTCCCAAAATGATGGTCTTAGGAGATGGGGCATTTGGAAACATGCTTAGGTCACGAGGGTGGAGCCCTCATGAGTGAGATCAGTGTCCTTAAAAACAAAGTTCCACAGAGCTCCCTAACCCCTCCCACCATGTGCATAGATACTGAGAAGGAGCCAGCTGTGAACCGGGAAAAGACCCTCACCAAAACACAATCATGCTGGCTCCTCGAACCTAGGTTTCCCAGACTCTAGGAAATCTAGAGTTGTGAGAAGTAAATTCCTGTTGTTTATAAGCTACCTAATCTGTGGCATTTTGTTATAGCCACTTAAACAGACTAAGACAATAATTAAGAAAGCTGTAAAAGCAACAATGAATAAGGTAATGAAATGTGATTTCAACTTGAAATTTAAGAAGAGAGAAAGAAGATATTTCCAGCCTAAGAAGAGCTGCAACAGAAAACAAAATTTAATTGTCAAAATTCTGAAATTAAAACATTGGGAGATCGTGTACACCTGTGGCTGACTCATGTCAATGTATGGCAAAACCAATACAGTATTGTAACGTAGGATAAAGTAAAAATAAAATTTAAAAAAAGAGAAAAAAACAAATACTTCATGCTATAAACACAAGAATGCATAATGGAAGAGCTGGCAGCTCAGGAGGGACTCAAAATATCTTTTGTATTAGATATTCCTAGGATATAATGTGAGCATTTTAACAGAGGCAAGAGAAGTCACTGTTTCATTTCTGCATGGTGAATTTCTAAACAACAAGACTATACACATTCATTGGAAAATGATACAACCAATACTATTTATTGAAAAGTGCATAGGATATTTGAGACAATTTCAGAAGAGAAAGCAGAAAGCATTTGCATCAGTTTTCTAGGGCTGATAAAGTATCACAGATTGTAAGCTTAAACAACTGCAACACTTTTTACACAGCTCTGGTTGCTAGAAGTCTGAGATCGGGGTGTTACAGGCTTGGTTTCTCCTAAGGCCTCTCTGCTTGGTTTGTAGATGCTTGTCTTCTCCCTGTATCTTTACATGGTCTTTCTATCTGTATGCCTATGGCCTAATCTCCTGTTCCTATAAGGACAGCAATCATGTTGGATTGTGGCCCATGTGAGTATGCCTTCATTTTAACTTTATTTTCTCTTTAAGGACCATTTGTTGTTGTTCAATCACTTGAGTCCCATTCTGCAACCCCATGGACTGCAGAACACCAAGCTTCCCTGTCCTTCATCTTCTGGCGTTTGCTCAAACTCATGTCCATTGAGTTAGTGATGCCATCTGCCATCCAAATGTCTCATCCTCTGTTGTCCTCTTCTCCTCCTGCCTTCAATCTTTCCCAGCATCAGAGTCTTTACCAATGAGTCAGCTCTTTGCATGAGGTGACCAACATATTAGAGCTTCAGCGTCAGCATCAGTCCTTCAAATGAATATTCAGGGTTGATTTCCTTTAGGACGGACTGGTTTGATCTCCTTGCAGTCCAAGGGACTCTCAAGAGTCTTCTCCAACACCACAGTCTGAAGGCATCAGTTATTCGGTNATATATACTTATAAACAACACAGTCAGCACATTTCCTTTTTTCTAGCTTCCTTTTATATTGCTATTTTAAGTTAATAAGGATTATTTTTATTATAAATGTTGTAATGAAGATTTCTTTCACTGTTTAGATAATTGCTCATTTTAAATTTCAGTAATTAGAATTACTGCCAAGAATCATACCAATAGTCTCAATTGGAATGTGCTGTTTTTAAAGTTACCAACAAAATGTGACCTTTTTCTGTGCAATTTAGACAATTATTTTTATCTTTTAAGTACCAGTATAAAATCACTCAGTTGGGTAAAAACATGAGTGCTTGTGTTTATTTCTTATCTAATCTCTGAAAAAATGTGTGAAATCCTCTTAGATATTCTAGACTTGCTCTATGGGCCAAAATGCTTCCAAATACTCTGCCTTTAAATAATAACAAAGAGAAAATCACCTGCTCACACAAACAGGGTAAAAATCTCAGGGTTTCATCACAACTCAAGAATTCTCTTTCAAAAGATGCTGCACCAACATCTGAGTATCACCTGAGGCAAATGTGCAAGGATGTTGCCCTTTATTAGTTAAGATGAGCCTGTGAGGGGTGTTTGAAGCTCCCTTTATAAAGATTCCATGATGATCATATGACAGGCTTTTCCAGGTCATTTTTGTGCAATTGCAAACACTTGGAGAGCAGGAAGCCTGCAGAAGCAATGTCCAAGAAAGAGTGGGATGTACTGTCCTGTTGGAGCTGCTTTCACCTGTAACTTTGAATAAACTGTGAAGGTAGAAAGTGATAAATAGAAAGGATGTTGGGTCAGTCCTTACTGCAAAAAATGACTTTCACTGGGAGAAACATTGTCATCGGTATTGACAACAGAAAACAATTTATTAAATACCGCTGTGTAAGTGTAATTCTAAGGTCAGTAAAATGATTCTGAACATTTCTGTTTCTTGGAAGGGAAAACATATTAATTTATTCTCTGTGAACACATCTGAAACAGAAAGAACCTACTATCAAATTTCTAGGAAGGCAAGATTATAGTCAGCTGATATTTGATATTAATTGTGATATATAATAATTTTGTGTAAAGATGATGATGCAGTGAAATTGTATTTGAAATGCTACATGTAGTTTATTCATGGCTGAATTCTACAATATGCCCCTGCTTCTATCATTTAAGATATAAGAATAAGGTGAGCTTCCCTGGTGGCTCACTGGTAAAGAATCTGCCTGCCAATGCAGGAGACATGGATTTGATCCCTGATCCAGGAGGATCTCACATGGTATGGAGCAACTGAGCCTGTGCACCTCAACTATTGAATCTTTGCTCTAGAGCCCAGGAGAGCAACTTCTGAGTCCACGTGTTGCAACTACGGATGCCTGCACACCCTAGAGTCTGTGCTGTGCTTCAAGAGAAGCCATGGCTCCGAGAAGCCTGTGCACTGCAACTAGAAAGTAGCCCTACTCACTGCCACCAGAAGACCCAGCACAGCCAAATAAAGTAATAAAATAAAAATAACTGCTTTAGTCTGAATGTTCGGGTCCCTCTAAAATTCATATGTTAAGATCCTAACTCCCAAAATGATGGTCTTAGGAGATGGGGCATTTGGAAACATGCTTAGGTCACGAGGGTGGAGCCCTCATGAGTGAGATCAGTGTCCTTAAAAACAAAGTTCCACAGAGCTCCCTAACCCCTCCCACCATGTGCATAGATACTGAGAAGGAGCCAGCTGTGAACCGGGAAAAGACCCTCACCAAAACACAATCATGCTGGCTCCTCGAACCTAGGTTTCCCAGACTCTAGGAAATCTAGAGTTGTGAGAAGTAAATTCCTGTTGTTTATAAGCTACCTAGTCTGTGGCATTTTGTTATAGCCACTTAAACAGACTAAGACAATAATTAAGAAAGCTGTAAAAGCAACAATGAATAAGGTAATGAAATGTGATTTCAACTTGAAATTTAAGAAGAGAGAAAGAAGATATTTCCAGCCTAAGAAGAGCTGCAACAGAAAACAAAATTTAATTGTCAAAATTCTGAAATTAAAACATTGGGAGATCGTGTACACCTGTGGCTGACTCATGTCAATGTATGGCAAAACCAATACAGTATTGTAACGTAGGATAAAGTAAAAATAAAATTTAAAAAAAGAGAAAAAAACAAATACTTCATGCTATAAACACAAGAATGCATAATGGAAGAGCTGGCAGCTCAGGAGGGACTCAAAATATCTTTTGTATTAGATATTCCTAGGATATAATGTGAGCATTTTAACAGAGGCAAGAGAAGTCACTGTTTCATTTCTGCATGGTGAATTTCTAAACAACAAGACTATACACATTCATTGGAAAATGATACAACCAATACTATTTATTGAAAAGTGCATAGGATATTTGAGACAATTTCAGAAGAGAAAGCAGAAAGCATTTGCATCAGTTTTCTAGGGCTGATAAAGTATCACAGATTGTAAGCTTAAACAACTGCAACACTTTTTACACAGCTCTGGTTGCTAGAAGTCTGAGATCGGGGTGTTACAGGCTTGGTTTCTCCTAAGGCCTCTCTGCTTGGTTTGTAGATGCTTGTCTTCTCCCTGTATCTTTACATGGTCTTTCTATCTGTATGCCTATGGCCTAATCTCCTGTTCCTATAAGGACAGCAATCATGTTGGATTGTGGCCCATGTGAGTATGCCTTCATTTTAACTTTATTTTCTCTTTAAGGACCATTTGTTGTTGTTCAATCACTTGAGTCCCATTCTGCAACCCCATGGACTGCAGAACACCAAGCTTCCCTGTCCTTCATCTTCTGGCGTTTGCTCAAACTCATGTCCATTGAGTTAGTGATGCCATCTGCCATCCAAATGTCTCATCCTCTGTTGTCCTCTTCTCCTCCTGCCTTCAATCTTTCCCAGCATCAGAGTCTTTACCAATGAGTCAGCTCTTTGCATGAGGTGACCAACATATTAGAGCTTCAGCGTCAGCATCAGTCCTTCAAATGAATATTCAGGGTTGATTTCCTTTAGGACGGACTGGTTTGATCTCCTTGCAGTCCAAGGGACTCTCAAGAGTCTTCTCCAACACCACAGTCTGAAGGCATCAGTTATTCGGTTAGTCTTTTTTATTGTCCTTCTCTCACATTCCTACATGAATACTGAAAAAGACATAGCTTTGACTAGACAGACCCGACTTCCAAATATACTCACATTCTGAATAGTGGGAGTTAGAGATTCAACATGAGAAATCTGGGGCAGAGGAACATAACTCAGCAGATAATAGCACTACCCACTCCTGCAAGAAAGGCCTGCATTTAACGCCTACTGATTATTTTCCCTCATTTAGTTTTGCTTCTTTGTGGTGGCAGAGGATACACAACACACAATCCATATTTAAATTGCTATTCAGAGAGTAAACAGTTCTCATTTATACTGGGAAGAATATCATGTAGGACACACATTAAGTCAGAACAATTTGAAAATCTGAACAAAGGTTACCATGTTAATGTTGAGAAGATTAAGAAGAAAAAACCTGTGGCACAAAGCAAATATGAGCTACTTTTCTAAAGGAAAATAGAAAATTTAAAAAGTTAAGCAATGTCTCTTTTAAAAAAGTATAAAACAGACCAAGTTGAAAAGAAAATATGCAATGACAGAGAAGAAAAAATGCAAATTTCCACAAATTAAAAACAGAAGAGAAACTTAATGAGAAAATTCATTAAAACTAGAGGTCCAAAGTAAGGTGATACAATAATAGAATGATATAAAAAGTTGAATTTGGGTTAAGAAAAAGAAATCAAAACAACAAATTAGAGAATTAAGAGATTGAAGAATTAAGAGTTTTCCCCAGCACCACAGTTCTAAAGCATCAGTTCTTTGGCACTCAGCCTTCTTTATGGTCCAGCTCTCACATCCGTTTGTGAGGGCCCTACTCTTATGACCTGATTACCTCCCAAAGGTCCCCAACACTAGCACCATCATTTGTGGAATTAGGGTCTCAACACATGAATTTTGGGGAACACAAACATTCAGTTTACAAGCTGACACTAAAAATGTTTGAAATAGTTATTGTGAAGTAAGAAAAAAGAGATGACTTGATTTAAATAATGAGAAAGAATGCAATAGAACAAACAAATGATCACAGTGAGAACTGTGATCCACAAAATAGAGAAGATAACCTCTTTCAGAATCCCTAAACATGCCATAAAGTTCTCTGAAATTTAGGAGGAACTACGTCACTGAGAGTGCTAATTACTCCATGATTCAATCTTCCATCTTGCAATGGAGCCATCTGCCCTTTCTCAGACAGCGTTTCTGAGAGACAGTTTTTCTCCAGCTGGAGGATGCCCTTCCCAGGCTCTGCTGAGCTATGTGTGTCGCCTGGCAGAGTTTGTGCCAAGGGATGTCACCAGATGTGAGATACACAACTTCAGGTCACATTTCTATAAGTGATGGTTTTAATCTTTCTTTTTTGAGAACTTATTGCTGCTGCTGCTGCTGCTAAATCGCTTCAGACGTGTCTGACTCTGTGACCCCATAGATGGCAGCCACCAGGCTCCCCCGTCCCTGGGATTCTCCAGGCAANAATGCAGAAGACCCAGGTTCAATCCCTGGGTCGGGAAGATCCCCTGGAGAAGGGAATGGCTGGCTAACCACTCTAATATTCTTGTCTGGAGGATTCCATGGGCAGAGGAGCCTGGCAGGCTATAGTTCATGGGGTCACAAAGAGTCAGATATGACTGATTGACTGGGTTTTCTGTGTCTGCTTTTAAGATGACAATATCCTGCCATTCACCTGTCAATCTCTTCCAGACTTTCACTGCCATTAGAAACAGTCAAGCCACGCTAGTATCTCTGTAGTCATAATTGTGTCAGACCCATCAGTCATGGGCAGCAGTCACCTGATCTCCTATATTTTCGACATCTATGCCGCCATGATGTTGCTGCATATGAGGGATAATCACCATTTGTTTACCAATAGCATTGCGGTATCTGTTGCCTTCAGACTGGAAAGCAATGCAGGTTCAAAATCTGGACCCCAAGAGTCCACTTTCTAGCACTGTTCCTGGTGCCACTCATAAGAATTCTTAATTCCCTTAAAAACAAGTCCTAGAAAAAAAAAGAATATATGTTAACACTTCACGAGGATAGGGGTGCGATTTCAGAGAAGTGTGCCTGAGACAAACAGGAAAATGAGACGGGAGAAGAAGGAGAGTGATTCCTCAGTGCTGCGTTATTGAACTGGCCACAGTCTCACAAACGGTTATTGGCCTCACTGGCCATCTCCAGACAGCCTGTGCAAATCTGCTGAATCTTGAAATAGGCCGCGAAAGAAGGGGAGGAAAAGCTAAGCATCAATTGCTCTTTCCTTCCCATTCCCGTGCCTCACTGTTAAAGTCAGATCCACCAGTCTGTACTCTGCCTAATTTCCAGGTCGTATCACCTGACCAGCAGGCAGCATCTGGTGAGACCACAATCCTTGCAGCCCCGTCTGGCCAGGGGCCATGCACAGGGGCTCTCCACGCAGGCACTGTCTATGCAGCATTTTGTCTACGGGAGTGCCAGTGTCCACAGTTTCAAAACCGCCGAAATGGCATGGTGCTGTTTTGGATGGGAAACACAGCCAAAAGCTAAGGCCTGAGACGCAGAGGATGAGAAGTTCTGGGAACTTCCCTGACCTGGGTCTGGTAGAGATCTGCAGCTTACATTCAAATGATTCAGGACAAAACCCATAGAGGGGTAAAGCAAATATGGCAGGACAGTAACTTATTGATTCTATAAGATACACATACATGTGAACACCAACGTTCAGATATTCTATGCTTGAAAATTGTCACAAGGCAAAGTTGAAAAAATAATAAAGCATTATTTCTGAGAAAGAAAATGGTGGAAATAAAATTTGAGGAAATTTCACAAAATAAATCTACAAGAAAGGGTTCTTGAAAATATAGGAGCCATACAGGATCAGTCTATAGCAGTTAATTTTTAACAGGATCAGTCTATAGCAGTTCTTTTTTAATTTTTAATCTTTTTTATATGTTTAATTTGAATTCAATAGATGCTGCAATCTATCTTAAACACCTGTCTCCTGTAATTCTGTCTGTATATATCAAGGTAACAGGAACTCTTTCCAACCCAAGTTCAATTGAGTCACGGAGGCAATGGATGCTACTCCTTTCCAAAGTGAACGGTGAAACCGTCCCCAACGACAGATCTTGTGCAAGTGGTCACAAACCTCTTAAAAGCTGCTCACTAACATGGAGAGAATACAAGGATAAGGTTTTTGAGAGACTGGAGAGCTTTGGGGTTTTGAGTTGAGTTTGTTTGGGAAGTTTTGTGGGTTGCTCTCCAGCGGAAGGAGCTGGCTGCCTTCGCCTGGAGTCCGCTGGGGGGGCTTTCTGTGGGAACGTGGCACGTGTCCTCTTCGTTAGTGAGCACAGTATCCTCAGGTGCGGACGCAGCATTCTGAGGTGTGGACACGTGTAGGCACACTGCAAGAAGAGAGGCTGGCTGCAGCACCGTCGCAACAGGAGCGGAGAGGCTCCTGCGCGAAGTGACGGCACACCCCTCTGATGGTGACGCGACGCGTGCATAGACCTTGTGGGAAACGATATGGACCCCCCAGGAGGACTTGTGGCCTGAGGTCATTCTGATTAAAGCTTCGGCAAAAGAGATGTGCGCCAATATTTCGCTTCATCTGGGAAGATAAGGTGATTTCACATTAAATTAGTTATCACATGTTGCTAGCATTTTTATTGATTGAATTGACACAAAGTTTGCTTCTTAAAGTGACCATAAAAATCTATTTTATCTTAGAGAAAGCAGAAGACTCAAGAGGCCTACACATTTATGATTTACGATGAAAGATACATTTAGAATTTTAAAGGGCAATGTGAGAACAAAATATTTCTTATTGTATCTTATGGTTATTGGTTCATTTGACAAGACTTTTCCATAAATATATATGAAAAAGGTTGCAATTTCCATGCAGATATTTTTGCTTATTTCTCTGAATTTAGTGTACTTAATTTTCAAATAATTACATACATAGGACCATTGTATAAAACATATTTTACAAACAAGCAATTTTAAATTTAAATTTTATTTTGCTTCTTCAAAGTAAATGTGTTTATAAGCCTATTGTTCTGAGTTTGAATCATTAACATTTGAAATTATTATGGACAATCCTGAAGATTATCATATTACATGACATAAGTCAGAGGAAGATAAATATCATATGACATTGCATATATGATGAATCTAAAAAAATGACACAAATAAACATTTACAACACAGAAGTGCACTCACAGATTTAGAGAATGAACTTACAGTTACCAGGGGGGAGGTGGGGGGAGGAAAGATTGGGAGTTTGGGATTGACTTGTAATAACCAACAAGGACTTACTATATAGCACAGGGAATTCTGCTCAATATTCTGTAATAACCTAAAATGGGGAAAAAATTGAAAAATAATAGCTACTTATATATGTATAAGTGATTCAATTTGCTTTATACCTGAAACTAATATAATTGTTAATCAACTATACTCCATTATAAAATGTAAAGAAAAATAACATTTTAAAATGACATTAAATGATGGGTAAACTTAAAAAGTAAAATAAAAATAAAATTCTTACATATTTTTATAGGTTATCTTATGATATTTTATTAATACCTTAGGGTAAATTATTTNAAACTAATATAATTGTTAATCAACTATACTCCATTATAAAATGTAAAGAAAAATAACATTTTAAAATTACATTAAATGATGGGTAAACTTAAAAAGTAAAATAAAAATAAAATTCTTACGTATTTTTATAGGTTATCTTATGATATTTTATCAATACCTTAGGGTAAATTATTTTAACAGCCTTCCTTCGGAAAACTATAATCCACTTTTGAGACATTACGATTCTAATAATAGAAGGAAGGATCTGTTTCCTTGTCTGTTTCTAGAAAGGCTGGAGAAACTGGAAAAGGTCAGAAAAAAGCAATAGGGAAAGGAGAAGTAAGTTAGATGGCAAAGCAGGAGGAGTCTGATTCTCATGCAAATCCCTTGTTGTTTTTAAGCAGTCACACTCACTCTGTGAAATAAAGCAGAGGTTCACACTGCTGGCTTATCCTGTGCCTTGAGAAACACCCCCATTTGGAAGAATCAGCTCCAGCTGCAGTGCTATTTAGCTCGCCTGTCTTCTTCACACGAAGTTCTGAGCAGGTTTCTCCCTCTAGATCAGAAACAGCTTCTCCTCTGTTTTTCATTTCCTCCCCCACAAGGTGCCATTGAATTATATCTGGACTGAAATGTTCATAGGCAAGTATCTGAAGGACTGAGCCCAAGTCTTAGGGCGTCTCTCTCATCTCTATTAAACGCACACATACACAAACACCCAGATAACTAACCATGTTGTACAATCACGAGCAAGGCATTAACACTGCTAGTTTCAATTCTTTTACCGACACACATTTTAAGTAGAATTACACTGGCTCTAAAACCTGTTATATACATAACAAGTGAGATATTTGCTAGGTGTGAATATTTGCTATGTGCAGTTAAACACTGAGAGGTTTTCTATATAGGGTTTTACTAGTTAGTGACACTACAAATATTAAAAAGCAACAGTTTATCACTGGGTTTTTAAATTAGATTAATTCAGAAAATCATCTTAATTCAGAAAATGATCTTAAGTGGACTGAATTTCAGCCGGATATAACCTTTGTTTTGTTTCTGTTTTGCATTTTTGTCTTGTTTTAACCAGAGGCTGAATCCAGCTTAGCGCACATAGGAGATTTTATAGCACATATTTTAACTTCTCTGCAGTAAAAGAAATGTGCAAAATAAAATGCTGAAAGTACCATGGAAATATTTTAGGTGAATTAATCTTTCTTTGTGTATAGAGAAACAGACAAAAATGTTATTTAAAATCAAATAACATCTACCTATTTGAAGTCATAATGACTGCACAGCATTGAACTATCACAACATTATAGCCCTTCTCAGCAAAAGACTGATGAGTCTATAATACATATTAAATAGAGAAAATCGACAAATTTTATCTCTACTTTTATAAATTTTGGTCTCAGAAAACCTACAATAAAAGGCTACTGTACCTCAAGATTTTTTTCTATTCATTTTTGAAATGTAATTAAGCTTCAGCTCTATTATTCCCTGACAATGGGAAAACCATTGATTGTGCTGCTTTTGAAATCCTGTATCACATTTGGCACTTTCTAATAATGCTGCCCTTGGCTTAAGAAGAAGAGAAAATTGACTTGACCCAATTAAAAACTCTAGAGAGCCTCTCTATCATCTCTATCATTTTTCATAACACTTATTTGGGCCATATGCCAATTAAAAGATGAACATTAAAAAAAAAACTTCTGTCAAATGGAGATAAAATAAAATGATATATGTTAAAGTAAATCAGATTGTAAGAAGTAAGATTCGTCAGAATCTATAAAATTTCTAAGCACAATGAACATCAGTGAAGTTTCAAAACGGGAGCACATCCATCTCTAGTAGTCTCGAGTGCCTTAGATCCAAGGTAAAGGACAAGGCCCTGCCAAGGAAGGTGATTGTGTAGCATAAAAGCCTCTCTCTTCAAGCATAATCACTGCAAACTTCAGCGAATAATGAAGACTTTCTTGTTATCTTGGCACCATCTCTCTATCTCCTTCCATTTTCTCATACAATGAGATAACCCCTATTATTACCTTTGAGTGAATCCAGAGCAGGGAAGCTACAGACAGCTTGGAAGGTTTTCAACTTACAGTTTTCATTCAAAGTCAGAACTACTTAAATTCACGTGATAAGCAAGCCAAAATGTGAAATAAAGTTCAATCTCCTGTTGTGCTCAAACTCTAACCATTGTTTAACACATTGAAAACTCTTCATGAAGTCTCCGACATCTATCTTTCTTTTTATCTTACATTTTTAGAATTGTCTATTTTTTCCCTGGGCTCTGTGATTCCCTACCACACTGTATAAAATGGTCAAGCAACATGTTTTCTTGGTTTTGTGCATAATAATTTATGTCAATGCATTTTTTTCTTCTGCTATTAATTCTGGGCCATGTATATGTATATTCATTTTCCTAGTTTTTGTTTTGTCTCCTATATGATTTCTTTAGGTATGTCTTCATGCATGTAATTATGTAAGAAATACTTGGTATTTGATTAATTCATAAAATCATATTATAATATAAAGTTATAAAACACATATGATAGTATAATATGATTCTAATTTTTCCTTGGTTTCCAATTGACCAGATAAAAAATTAAAATCCTGCTGCTCTTATATAAATGACTTTCTACAATATGCCACCAAATAAACCTTCTGACTAGTTTCCAATGAAAATTTTTGTCTTACTTTACACGCTGGCCAAAATTCAAAATGAAAAGTTGGAATTCATTTTCCCCAAATTTACAACGCCGTTGTTCTGGGTAATGCCACAGTGTCTTTGTGCTATTCTCTTTCATCCGGTCCTTGAGGCTCTCTGAATGTCAAATAGTCAGTTCTCAAAATGCATTGTTAATGGTGCTTTTATAGTTTAACTTTTCTTATCTGTTCCTACTAGGGGAAAACTATGACTTTTTAATTCTCTTAAAACCCAGTAACAGTGCCTTGGTACCCCTTTCATGATGCATCACCAGCATTCATAACTCCTTATATGTATCAGGTCTTTAAGTGTAAGCTGTGCACTGAATTTGTATATTTTAAGTGACACAGAGAGATTACTTTGTATACACCATCTATATGTCATAGTTGTGAGCTGCACACCTATAAGAGGAAACCTGGCTTCTGTAAAGGAAAATATGAGTAACTAATCTCTCATACTCAGGAGGGCAAGATACATGGAGAAAAACTTAAGCAATGTTAATCAGTACAGTACATTAAATCAACAGGGCACGGTGGGGAAATGCAGAGGGAACTATTATAAAAGTAGAGTGGCTTGGATATAGCAACAACAAAAAGGAACAAAGGGTCTTCTTATACGTGAGAAACAAACTTCCTAAACGTACAATGGTGGATTGCTCTGGAAAAGATTACAGTGCAATTATACACACACACAAAGCTATATTCACATGATACTAACAAGGTGGGCACAGATGAGATACTGAGTTGGGTGATGAGTCTCAGGTTACTGGGTCTATGCAACACAGGATGAATAAAAATAAACTATAAAAAATTGAGATAATCCATAAATATTAGGCAATGAAGCAAATCAGCTTCAAAACAAGTAGACTAACAACAATGCGTTAATGAATCTACAATTATCACTATAATTTGAAACTGATTAGTATTCACTAATCGATACAATAAATTATTTAAACAATGAACTATGTGAACCTTTTCAAAATAACGAATAGTAAATATAATGCAAACAAAAGGAAGATATACTTCAAAAATAGGCAGCAAATGTTAAAAATCATTAATGGTGAAGGGATTATGTAATTCTAAAAATGCAATATTTCACCTGAAATTTATAAGTGATGTTAGTGCAAATGCACCAATATAATGATATACTTTATTATCACATATATTTGAATTTAATAGATTTGCTTCTGCTTCTCTCTCCCACTAGTCTGTAAGTGTCCAGGGTCCAACTGAGAGTGTCTAGTGTACAGGGTAACAGATGCTCCATACAAACTGGATCAGTTTTCATTCCAGTCCCAAAGAAAGGCAATGCCAAAGAATATTCAAACTGCTGTACAATGGCGCTGATTTCACATGCTAGTAAAGTAATGCTCAAAATCCTTCAAACTAGGCTTCAGCAATATGTTGAACCGAGAAATTCCAGATATACAAACTTGGACTTAGAAAATACAGAGATACCAGAGGCCAAACTGTCAAAATACACTGGATAATATAAAAGCAAAGAAATTTCAGGGGAAAAAAATCTACTTCTGCTTCACTATGATTCAATTTAGTTCAGTCACTCAGTCATGTCCAACTCTTTAAAACTGCAGCATGCCATGCTTCCCTGTCTATCACTAACTCCAAGAGTTTACTCAAACTCATGTCTATTGAGTCAGTAATGCCATCCAACCATCTCATCCTCTGTCGTCCCCTTCTCCTCCTGCCCTCAATCTTTCCCAGCATCAGGGTCTTTTCAAATGAGTTAGTTCTTCGCATCAGGTGGCTGAAGTTTTGGAATTTCAGCTTCAACATAGTCCCTCCAATGAATATTCAGGACTGATTTCCTTTAGGATTGACTGGTTGGATCTCCTTGCAGTCCAAGGGACTCTCAAGAGTCTTCTCCAACACCACAGTTCAAAATCAGCAACCTTTTTTAAAAATACTTAATTTATTTATTTTAATAGGAGGCTAATTACTTTACAATATTGTAGTGTGTGTGGTTTTTTTTGGGGGGGGCATATACATTGACATGAATGAGCCATGGGTGTANAGCAACCTTTTTTAAAAATACTTAATTTATTTATTTTAATAGGAGGCTAATTACTTTACAATATTGTAGTGTGTGTGGTTTTTTTTGGGGGGGGCATATACATTGACATGAATGAGCCATGGGTGTACATGTGTCCCCTATCCTGAACCCCCATCCCACCCCTCAGGGTCAACCCAGTGCACCAGCCCTGGGTGCCCTGTCTCATGCATCGAGCCTAGACTGGCGATCTGTTTCACATATAATAATATACATGTTTCAAAAAAACATCAATTCTTCCACATTCAGCTTTCTTTATAGTCCATCTCTCACATCCATACATGANCCACCAAATAACTTTCCAGTGTAACATTTTACATCCTCAACAGCAACATATGAGTGATCTAGTTTCTCCACATTCTCACAAGCATTTGGAATTGTCACTATTTTTTTTTCAAGCTGTTCTAATAGTGTGTAGGGAACAAATGGGATAGTTAGAATAATTGTTTTCATGTGCTTGTCTAAAAATGACACAATCTCTATCAAATTCTAGACTTTTGGATAGATTGATTTTTCTCCTCATCAGTAGTGATTTCCTTTCTTTGCATGGTGGGAGTATTAAATCAGTTTACTCTAGAGGACCTGGAAACTGCCTGAAGAGGTGTATTTTGGTCTAATAGTAATTCCTGGACAGAGCATGAAATGTATGATTAAACAGTATTGTTTTATAACTCTGGGTCAGACTCAAGACTCTGAGTGATTTTGTTTGTCTCAACCAGCACAGTCACATTATTTGATGATAAAATCATGGCTGATAGCTTGTATATTGTTTTGACAAGATTCTCAAGGGTAAAAACCGGTCACATAGCAAGATCTTGGCCGGGAGGTTGTGTGAAACCCAAGCTAACATTTTATCCGAGGTCCATTAACACCTTGGATCCTAGGTGTCCTGTGAAGAAGGTGGTGGTTTCCTGTAGGAGAGAAAACATTCTATATACCCTGTAGGGGACGGACCACTGGATCTTGCTTCTGCAAAACTGCTGGGAACCAGCTTTTAGTTGTGACATGTACTCATTTAATGTTCTTACTGTATTCTGTACTTTTCTTGAAACAAACTTGAAAAGCTCAAGCATTGTTATTTTGGCCCCTATGCATGCTTTTCTACAATTGAAGTCAGATTTACCATCACAGTTCGCACACCTGGTAATTTTTTATCAGATATCAGACATTAAAACACACATTTGCTGGGTGTGGGAAATTTTTTGTGTTCCTATAAATATTCATGAGCTTTTATCAGGAGAGTTGTTATTCCATCTTGATCAGCATGAAAATTTTATCCTTTTGGTTCTTGATGTAAGAATTTTAAGTCAGAACAGGAAATATTTGTTATCATTTTTCATTCACAAAGTCATGTCTGCCCCCCCCCCCCATGGATGGCAGCACTTCAAGGGTCCCAATTCTTCACCATCTCCTGTGCCTGCTCAAACTCATACCCTTTGAGTTGATGATGCTATCCAGCTATCTCATCCTCTGTCATCCCCTTCTTCTCCTGTCCTAAATTTTCCCCAGCATCAGGATTTTTACAAATAAGTTGTGTCTCCACATCAGGTGGCCAAACTATTGGAGCTCTAGCTTCAGCATCAGTCCTTCCAATGAATATTCAGGGCCGATTTCCTTTAGGATGGACTGGTCTGATCTCCCAGCAGTCCAAGGGACTCTCAAGAGTCTTCTCCAGTACAGTAACTTAAAAGCATCAATTCTTCAGCTCTCCACCTTCTTTATGGTCCTGCTCTCACATCTGCACATGATTAATGGAAAAACCATAACAGCCTATACAGAGCTTTGTTAGAAAACTGATGCCTCTATTTTTGAATATGTTATGTAGGTCTGTCATAGCTTTTCTTCCAAGGGGCAACCATCTTTTAATTTTATTCCAGCAGTTACTGTCTGCAGTGATTTTGAAGCCCCAAAGGTAAAATTTGACAGTGCTTCCACTTTTTCCCCATCTAATGGCCATGAAGTGATGGGACTGGATGCTGTGATCCTAGTTTTATGAATGTTGAGTTTTAAGCCACCTTCCTCACTGTCCTCTTTCACTCTCATCAAGAGACTTTTTGGTTCCTCTTCAGTGTCTGCCATTGGAGTGGTATCATCTGCATAGCTGAAGTTGGTGATATTTTTCCTGGCAATCTTGATTTCAGCTTGTGCTTCATCCCTCCCAGCTTTTTGCATGATGTACTCTCCATATTCATTACATAAGCAGGGTGAAAACATACAGCCTTGATATAGTCCTTTCCCAATTTTGAACCAGTCCTTTGTTCCATGTCTGGTTTTAACTGTTGCTTCTTGACCTGCATACAGATTTCTCAGGAGGCAGGTAAGGTGGCCTGTCATTCCCATCTGTTTAAAAATTTTCCAGTTTGCTGTGATTCTCACAGTCAAAGGCTTTGGCATAATCAATAAAGCCAAAATAGATATTTTCCTGGAATTCTCTTGCTTTTTCTATGCTCCAATGGGTGTTGGCAATTTGATCTCTAGCTCCTCTGCCTTTTAAAAATCCAGCTTGAAAATCTGGAACATCTGGAAATTCTCAGTTCCTGTACTGTTGAAGCGCTTTTCTGGATTTACAGGTCTATCTCCACAACTAAGGCGTGTCTTGCCTGAATATCCTCTTCCTGCACCTCAGAGAGCAAGATGCGACAGTCATACAGCTCTCTTCATCTGTTCCACCTCTCTCAGGAACCAGTAGATTTTGTTGCCTGTTGCCCAATGAATCTATGATTTTTGAGGATTTTTTCCACTTTTTAAAAATTTTTAGAAGAAAGATGTCAAATCTTTTCCTCTCACTGCATCTTGACTAGAAGTAGAAACCTCAGAAGAATTTTTCCTCTCATTTTAAGACTGCATTAAGAATTGAAGAATGCATTCTTCTCATTAGGAAGGTACTGGATCTTTTTTATTTTTCAAAGTTTTTTTTTTTTTTTACTAAGATGCTATGTGATAAATATCTTTTAGAATTCCATAAAAGAAAAACATTATTTATGATAAATAATATAAATAATGTTTTTCTTCTTAATTCCATAGCAATAATTTGGCAAGTCATTTCTTTTCT
>SJYW01028439.1:1243857-1274839 GCA_006410735.1 Raphicerus campestris | reverse complement strand
CCCCCCCCCCCATGGATGGCAGCACTTCAAGGGTCCCAATTCTTCACCATCTCCTGTGCCTGCTCAAACTCATACCCTTTGAGTTGATGATGCTATCCAGCTATCTCATCCTCTGTCATCCCCTTCCTCTCCTGTCCTAAATTTTCCCCAGCATCAGGATCTTTACAAATAAGTTGTGTCTCCACATCAGGTGGCCAAACCATTGGAGCTCTAGCTTCAGCATCAGTCCTTCCAATGAATATTCAGGGCTGATTTCCTTTAGGATGGACTGGTCTGATCTCCCAGCAGTCCAAGGGACTCTCAAGAGTCTTCTTCAGTACAGTAACTTAAAAGCATCAATTCTTCAGCTNCTTCTCCTGTCCTAAATTTTCCCCAGCATCAGGATTTTTACAAATAAGTTGTGTCTCCACATCAGGTGGCCAAACTATTGGAGCTCTAGCTTCAGCATCAGTCCTTCCAATGAATATTCAGGGCCGATTTCCTTTAGGATGGACTGGTCTGATCTCCCAGCAGTCCAAGGGACTCTCAAGAGTCTTCTCCAGTACAGTAACTTAAAAGCATCAATTCTTCAGCTCTCCACCTTCTTTATGGTCCTGCTCTCACATCTGCACATGATTAATGGAAAAACCATAACAGCCTATACAGAGCTTTGTTAGAAAACTGATGCCTCTATTTTTGAATATGTTATGTAGGTCTGTCATAGCTTTTCTTCCAAGGGGCAACCATCTTTTAATTTTATTCCAGCAGTTACTGTCTGCAGTGATTTTGAAGCCCCAAAGGTAAAATTTGACAGTGCTTCCACTTTTTCCCCATCTAATGGCCATGAAGTGATGGGACTGGATGCTGTGATCCTAGTTTTATGAATGTTGAGTTTTAAGCCACCTTCCTCACTGTCCTCTTTCACTCTCATCAAGAGACTTTTTGGTTCCTCTTCAGTGTCTGCCATTGGAGTGGTATCATCTGCATAGCTGAAGTTGGTGATATTTTTCCTGGCAATCTTGATTTCAGCTTGTGCTTCATCCCTCCCAGCTTTTTGCATGATGTACTCTCCATATTCATTACATAAGCAGGGTGAAAACATACAGCCTTGATATAGTCCTTTCCCAATTTTGAACCAGTCCTTTGTTCCATGTCTGGTTTTAACTGTTGCTTCTTGACCTGCATACAGATTTCTCAGGAGGCAGGTAAGGTGGCCTGTCATTCCCATCTGTTTAAAAATTTTCCAGTTTGCTGTGATTCTCACAGTCAAAGGCTTTGGCATAATCAATAAAGCCAAAATAGATATTTTCCTGGAATTCTCTTGCTTTTTCTATGCTCCAATGGGTGTTGGCAATTTGATCTCTAGCTCCTCTGCCTTTTAAAAATCCAGCTTGAAAATCTGGAACATCTGGAAATTCTCGGTTCCTGTACTGTTGAAGCGCTTTTCTGGATTTACAGGTCTATCTCCACAACTAAGGCGTGTCTTGCCTGAATATCCTCTTCCTGCACCTCAGAGAGCAAGATGCGACAGTCATACAGCTCTCTTCATCTGTTCCACCTCTCTCAGGAACCAGTAGATTTTGTTGCCTGTTGCCCAATGAATCTATGATTTTTGAGGATTTTTTCCACTTTTTAAAAATTTTTAGAAGAAAGATGTCAAATCTTTTCCTCTCACTGCATCTTGACTAGAAGTAGAAACCTCAGAAGAATATTTCCTCTCATTTTAAGACTGCATTAAGAATTGAAGAATGCATTCTTCTCATTAGGAAGGTACTGGATCTTTTTTATTTTTCAAAGTTTTTTTTTTTTTTTACTAAGATGCTATGTGATAAATATCTTTTAGAATTCCATAAAAGAAAAACATTATTTATGATAAATAATATAAATAATGTTTTTCTTCTTAATTCCATAGCAATAATTTGGCAAGTCATTTCTTTTCTCCCTTTTCTGGCTGAGTTGCAAAGAATTGGTGATGTGAATTTTACAATGAAATGCGAAACTTATAACTTAGAACCCTATTTCAGTTATTTCTCTTTCTAATTGATCCCTATTTATTATGTGTCCCTTACAAGCATTAACTTTGCCTCAGTAGCTCTCCTCTTTATCAAAACAATTAAGGAATTTAGGCAGTATAAATAATAATTTTTTAGAAAGTAGTATTTGCATAGAATTCAACCAACATTTTAATGGTGCTGTTTCTTGCAGTCTATACACCACTTCCTCTATGTCATGTGAGTTATCTATTTCTATAATACCTCTATGCTCTAATATATGCTACCCTTCTGGAGTAAATCTCCAATTACAGCTTCAAATTTGGGGGCAAATACAATAGCTGTTGAATAAACATCTTTTGATTAATGAATTAGTGAAGTAAGTCAAGTAGGGATTATAGCCCCAAATTGGAAACACAGAATGATTAAGTATGGCAAATTCCAATTTTGTTGTAGATTTTAACACCCAATAAATCCTCACAAAGAGCAATTTTTTGCTTGTTTTCTTCACAAAGAAAGAGTGACTGTAGAGAGTTGACCTGTAGATTTATATGCCACACACTCCTCCAGTTGTATTTATATAACAAGCAATTGAAGTTTTGTCAGTAATACCCGGGATCTCACAGTCCTCTCGTGTGGTGTGTGTATGTGAGTGTGTATGCGTGTGTAAATAGAGAAAGGTAGAGCAGAGACACAGCTAGAAAGGAATAATAGAAGTAGATATTATACCTGATCAGAGGTTGGTTAATTCCTTAGAGTTCTTTATTAGAAAAAAAAGAAAAAACTACCATTGGGCCTCTCAGCATGTCAGACCATTGGGTTGCTTCCAAAGCAATTAATTCTCAGTGGGGTGCAAGTGAATTCATTAAAATAAAGAATTGTATTGCCTCTGAGGATTTGTGGGAAGGTTCAGATTTTGAGAAGAATAACAGCTGAATGAGCAAGTAAAGCCAATTGTAACTTTTCCAGTTTCTCCGTTATAATTCAGGTTGGTTCAGGGTGAAATACAATTAAGGATGGGGAAAGGTAACAATTGTTTTATCTTTACAGCTGAGTAGAACCACCCACTTATATGTATATTTGTACAAATCTTTCCTTTGATGGATGCCATAGATTAAATCGGAGAGACAAAAGGAATAGATCAATTTTTTAATAAAGAAAGTCTGAGGCAGGAAATTAGTTTATCGTAAGTTGNGTAGAACCACCCACTTATATGTATATTTGTACAAATCTTTCCTTTGATGGATGCCATAGATTAAATCGGAGAGACAAAAGGAATAGATCAATTTTTTAATAAAGAAAGTCTGAGGCAGGAAATTAGTTTATCGTAAGTTGCCTCTGAATCCAAGTACTTTTGTGATTAGCTCTAAATAGGAGCAAATCTGTCTGCAGGAGTGAGTCCATGAGAACTGAAGCAAGTGTGCCTGTATACTAGTGGGTGGGTATATAAAAACGCACAAGAGATTCCAAGAAAGCCAAAATGTGTCCCTGTCACAGGTTTCTAGCACTGGTCCTCAACTTCAATGACAAAGATGAACATGGAAAGATGGGTGTCATTGGAGGGCTTGATTCTAATGACAAATCAATCTCCTCTATAAAAATCATTAAGAATTACCAGAAAATATCCACCTTTAGTTTACATGTTTTTTGTCTTATATTTATTTCTGATTTCCTAATATGATGAGTTTTATTTTTAAGTAAAATCTGAAATGTTATGGGATGACAAAGGAATTTCATCCAGAAACTATTTATATCTTAGCAATCTGTAACTATCATAATCTATTGGGTTGGCAAAAGAAGTCCGTTTGGGTTTTTCAGAGGGATGTTACAGAAAAATCCAACCAATTTCTTGGCCAACCCAGTACTATGATATATTTAATAGCTTTATCTTACATGTATACTTATATATGTCTGCATCAGTTCAGTTCAGTTGCTCAGTCGTGTCCAACTCTTTGCGACTTCATGAACCGCAGCATGCCAAGCCTCCCTGTCCATCACCAACTCCTGGAGCCCACCAAGCCCATGTCCATTGAGTCAGTGATGCCATCCAACCATCTCATCCTCTGTCATCCCCTTCTCCTCCTGCCCCCAATCCCTCCCAGCATCAGGGTCTTTTCCAATGAGTCAGCCCTTCGCATCAGGTGGCCAAAGTATTGGAGCTTCAGCTTCAGCATCAGTCCTTCCAATGAACACCGAGGACTGATCTCCTTCAGGATGGACTGGTTGGATCTCTTTGCAGTCCAAGGGACTCTCAAGAGTCTTCTCCAACACCACAGTTCAAAAGCATCAATTTTTTGGCACTCAGCTTTCTTTATAGTCCAACTCTCACATCCATACATGACCACAGGAAAAACCACAGCTTTGACTAGACGGACCTTTGTGGACAAAGTAATGTCTCTGTTTTTTTAATATGCTGTCTAGGTTGGTCATAACTTTCCTTCCAAGGAGTAAGCATCTTTTAATTTCATGGCTGCAGTCACCATCTGCAGTGATTTTGGAGCCCAGAAAAATAGTCAGCCACTGTTTCCACTGTTTCCCCATCTATTTGCCATCAAGTGATGGGACCAGATGCCATGATATTAGTTTTCCGAGTGTTGAGCTTTAAGCCCACTTTTTCACTCTCTTTCACTTTCATTAACAGGCTTTTTAGTTCTTCTTCCCTTTCTGCCATAAAGGTGGTGTCATCTGCATATTTGAGGTTATTGATGTTTCTCCCAGCAATCTTGGTTCCAGATTGTGCTTCCTCCAGCCTAGCGTTTCTCATGATGTACCCTGCATATAAGTTAAATAAGCAGGGTGACGATATACAGCCTTGACGTACTGCTTTACTTATTTGGAATAGATTCATTAAAATCATAAAGAGAAAAGCATATTATATAGGATTCTAAAGAGTTAAAANCGTTTCTCATGATGTACCCTGCATATAAGTTAAATAAGCAGGGTGACGATATACAGCCTTGACGTACTCCTTTACTTATTTGGAATAGATTCATTAAAATCATAAAGAGAAAAGCATATTATATAGGATTCTAAAGAGTTAAAAATGCTGCATGATAAAAATCAATATACTAAAAATGCTCTCTGATAAAAATGAATGTATGTGAATAATGAATTCCTCTCCTTTCTGTGATAAATAGGGCTCAGGTACTATGTGAGTGTGTATCTATTTACTATGTGAGTGTGTATGTATTCCAAGAGACAAATGTGTTTTCAAATAAAGTTACTATAGACCTACTAATGGTATCATTCCTATTAAAAGGGAAAATGTTCAGACAGACTTGCACTGGAGAAGGTTTGCCTCAGTATTCTAGGTGAGGATTGGTTAACCTTGTTGTCACTTTTACTACATAATTTTTTGACTCTAAAAGGCTACTAGCCTGCCTAGCTGGCTCAAGGCAAAATTGCCATGTGAGTGCAGATGTATTTTCAGTCTTTACTTATCTTTTCTTCGCTGTTCACTTATCTCCCACAGACACCCAGTGGTCTCATACTGCAGTTCTCACCTGCCACTTTGTAGAAAAATGACAATTCAGTTCACTTGAGGAAAGGCCCATGGATTTATTGCGCTTAAATGTCTCACTCCTCCCGGATGCGTCTGCCGTCTAGAGAAAGATGGCCAGGGTATTTTTGTTTCATTCATTCAAAGATTTAAGTAGAAATCCTCTGACTCTTTCTCAAATAGTGACGTGCCTTTTTAGAAAGCCAACCTGATGTCTAACTGTAAGCTTTGTGAGTTCCGCTAGGCACTGGAAAGAAATCAACATATTACTTAAAACATAGGTTTTTCTTCTGAAACTCACTGCTGTATTGGTACCCACTGTACCTCATTTCTCACTGATGTGTCTCTGGCTTCCATTCATTCATTTGTGGATAGTGGTTTTCTTTTCCATTTAACTGGTAATCTTCCCAGGGTCCAGCATAGTAGGACCCTATGTAGGTAGGTCCAGCATACATACTTGTTGATGAAGCTATCCTATACCACAATATCTGACCTAAGATGTTACTTATGGTTCCCCAGATACTGCTGTTTAATTGCTTTCAATTATCTTACCCCGTGTCTACCCAAGCAAAATGAAGTGGTGAGTCAAGCAATTGTCTCGTGAATGGGATCAATACAAAAATTCAATATAGGTAATTAAGGGACCCCCACCCCCAACTCACGTTTTATTTAGTAACAAGCTTTCTTTTCACCAGAATTGTTCAGATAATTGCCTCAACTGTCCATTTGACTTTGCATCATAACACAGGTCTTTAACTAGCTTAAGGGACCATTGAAAAACTGAAAAGTCAGTGCAGTTCAGAGAGAGATGACCACCTAGCTCATTCATCTGTGGTGCTTCTGAGTAAATCAAGGCGACGGCCTTGGAAAACTGCATTATTTCCAACTCTTTATGGTGGAGATCCACAGGACAGAGAGGTACGGTCTGGCTTCTGTGTCCTTGACAAGCTTCATAGCCACCATTGTTCCCATGTTCAGCAATTGCCAACATACAGCACAGGAAAGGTGTGGCAAGTAATTGATTGATTTGTATCATGCAAGGCACCAACAGAAGCATTTTGGGCTGCGAATGGGTATTATTCAGAGAATGACCAAAAAAGTAAAAGATAAACTGATATAATGTCACCAGACATATGCAAATATTCACGTAGCACTTTAATTCAAATATTTGATAAATGCCCATATTTAGTTAACTCTGTATTTCCTTTTTACAATTATGACCTAAATGTGTAATNCAAGGCACCAACAGAAGCATTTTGGGCTACGAATGGGTATTATTCAGAGAATGACAAAAAAAGTAAAAGATAAACTGATATAATGTCACCAGACATATGCAAACATTCACGTAGCACTTTAATTCAAATATTTGATAAATGCCCATATTTAGTTAACTTTGCATTTCCTTTTTACAATTATGACCTAAATGTGTAATGAGCTATATGGACCATGTGACTGTAGTATTATTTTTCCTATATGCTCAGATGCTCAGTCATATCTGACTCTTGGTGACCCCATAGACTGTAGCTCTCCAGGTTCCTCTGTCCACAGGATTTTCCAGGCAAGAATACTGAAGTGGGATGAGATTTCCTTCTCCTGGGGATCTTCCCAACCCAGTGATCAAAACTGGGTCTCCTGCATTGCAAGTGGATTCTTTACCAACTGAGCCACTAGGGAAATCACACATTTTTCCTATGTTTTTGCTTTTCCTGGCCAAGCTGGTTACATGGCGTTTATTTTATAAAGACTGGAAGAAGCATTTTTTTAAAAAATTCAGTTTAAGAAGAAATATTTAAAGAATAAATATAGAGAAGGTGAAAAACAATGGCCAGAAAGAATGAAGTAAGATGTATAATAATAAGACTGAGCAGATTAAAATGTGTGTGTGTGTCTGCACAAATATTTTGGATTCACATTTCTTTACACTTAGCCTTTACACCTAACCTTTTGTTTCTAAGGAAAACAGATTTTATATAATTTTTGTCTATCCACCGGCCTTTGCAAACATATACTTTAATAGGATATTTATGAAAGAATTAGAAACATATGCAAGGATTTTCTTCATAAAACACAGATGGGTTTAAGTTTTTAGGGACAGCATCCTTAGAAAAACAGATTCATTTTAAATGGATTCAAACACATTAAACTTAGTTTTAGATAATCATTGAGCCATCTCAAAACCTGGCAGTATTTCTCACTACATACCCAAGGTAAAGATTTATAAAGGAATGGAGGAGTAAGATGACCATAGTAAATGTCAAGTTGTGAACTTTTAAAATATTAATCCTGTATCTAAAATTTTGAGTTTTTCAATGATTCCCCTCCTTATTTACCTCACTCCAAAAGTTCTAATTTTTCATTTTTTTCCATATAGGCAAGTGAACATACCCTGTGCTAAGAAAGACACAACTCTTAATTTTACCCTGAAGTGATTTGTTTTCCATTTTACCAGTTAATTTGCTTGAAAATTCTTACAGAGGTGATTCCGTGTGCTTATTTCCTATGTTTGCCTAACCAGGTTGGGTTTCCTGTAAAAGCTGATGGTTTTCAAAGTGCTTGAAATACAAGGCAAGTACCAGCCAGACACAAGCCAGATCGTTCCTGTCATAAATAGAAATGCTTTCCTTATTGACTGCTTTAAACAGGAGTCACTTTGTGTGGAAACAATCCTTTACAAAATGAAATCATTAAACAAAGGAGCATTTTATTGTTGCATTATTCTGGCAGCTTACTACTGTCAGACAGTATTCCAAACCATTACTAAAAGATGATATGTAGGATAGTAAATGTTATATAGCATGTTAGAAAATTTAAAAAGAAATTCTAGTGATTACTTATTTATATTTAACCAATTCCACTTATTGTAAACCCATAAATCCACTAGTTTTCATTGGCCCCACTCTGTTTGGTTTATTGGGCTTAGTAGCCAACTGTGTTTTTGAAGAGAAGAGCCCATTAAAAACAATTATGGGCCTAAGCAACCTACATATCCTGAATATCGAAGTATGCTTATTATCCCATTCTTCGAAACCCACAGAGACCAGCTGGGTAGCATTACCACCTTTTAGCAAATCTCACTAAGTGGTATGCTAAAGATTGAAACATTAGCAGAATAAGCTAACTAAAATTTTCATCAGTGGACCTAGGAAAAATTTCAAAAGTCTCTAGGTCTATGAAAAAAGTTTGACATGGTCAAGTAAATTTTAAAGGTGGAATTTTGATGATCCAGTAAATAGCCTAGTATGTGTAGTTTATCTGTAAGGTGGGAATATTTGTTCAGGGATATCAGATCAGTATCTTAAATTGGTCAATTGGCCACACAGAGTGTATTTTATAATGGGAATAAAAAATTCTACAAATTAAGGTTTCATTTGTCATTCTTTTATTATATAGAAAGAGATGGAGAAAATGTTAATAATGCAGGTTAAACACAAATTTGCAGTTACATTGTAAAAGGCATAATAAATTCAGGAAATATTCTTCTAGTACTCAAAAATGACTCTTTGACTCAGCAAAAATGTCTCACTCATTGAAGAACGAGTGAAGTTCCAAAGTACAACTGTGTCATTTTCTTAGATATTAATGTAAACAAAATATCAACCATTCTATATTAGAATTACACTTATTAGTTAGTATAATCTTATGCTTCATATATTTACAAAATTTTAAAAAGGTCAGCAAAAGCTTCTGTGAGGATTAATTGGCTAAACAAAATTGACAAGAATATATACAATAATTATGTACTATTATAGAAGTCCCTATAAAATTGGTTACACAATTGCATGCATATATTTTTTGAGGTCTTTGTTAAACATCTGTTAGCATACCATTGTGTAAACAATCAATCAAACAAAAAATATAAGCCTTGAGTTTGATACTCAGAAGTATGAGACTTTGCCCTGAAATCATTATGATGGCAGAGAAAGCCATTGCCAAACTTGTCTGCCATTCAAACTGGAGGCCCTATTTTTGAAAAAGGATGATAAAAAGAAAGGAATTTGGAGAATTGGACCATGTGTATGTTTGCATGTTTTAAAATATCCAGGGCTTTCAAATATAATTGAATGCATTATTTTTCAAGCTAAAGCACAGTATCATTAAATGGTGTAATTCAGATAAGATTTTTTTTTCTGTGGAATCTAAACTCATTGCTGGTACAAATGTAGGGGCTGCAAGTAATTACTCCTGGGGTTACTCAAAGGCAGTGATTGCAACGGCAGGCAGGGGAGCCGACACTTGCCCACGTACGGAGCAGGGAGTGGGAAGTTAAATGGGTAAACCACTGCTCCAAACCCATTTTTGCAAAGTGCAAACATAATTGCAAGGCCAAATCTTTAACATTTACTCAGACTTTATTGTGTAAAAGGTCTGTCTATATACAAATTTTAGAAGGTATTCAAGTGGATTTGTGGAGTTACTTTGATGAAATAGTTCAAAAAATACAAAACAGAATAAAATGAGTATTCTGTATATAGTTTTGTCTACAGAGATGGACACATTGAAAACATTCAACAAATACTTTTTAATTGATGTTGATGCTTGATATACAGGCATATATTTATTTCTTGTTATTGCTTTATAACAACAATAANAATACAAAACAGAATAAAATGAGTATTCTGTATATAGTTTTGTCTACAGAGATGGACACATTGAAAACATTCAACAAATACTTTTTAATTGATGTTGATGCTTGATATACAGGCATATATTTATTTCTTGTTATTGCTTTATAACAACAATAATTTGGCCACTGAATCCAAGGCAGACTTATTGTCGCATTTACCTAAATTGGTAGAGCAGTGAGTTTTCCTATAGAATGTCTTAAATGTTAAAACATAAAGGATAATTTATATGCTATTTTTGAATCATAATGTCTATATTTCTAAACAGTTGGAGAGTCTCAAATGGAAAACCATTATTGCTGTTTCCAATAATTAATTCTCTGTTTTAAGTTTAAATGCCCATGATATTCACATACAAACTTCAAACATATAAAAATTTGCGCATGGTGTTATTACCAAATATTGATGACTCATCTAATTGGAATAAATTGAAGAATAAAACTTCAAATGATAATCATATACCATTTCTTCTATTAATGTTAAACACTCACAAGTAAAGAATAGTTGTCTATAAAATAATTTATAACTCCCAGAAGAATTAATAACAGCATAAATGAAAAAAGAAATTATTGCAAAAGTTAACTCCTTTTTTGATTACTGCTCTTGTTCTTACAGATACACTTATAAAAAGTAATCAATTAAACAATAAAAGCAAAGTCTAACTCAAATAATTGTCAACTACTTGGTGTGAATATGAAGGCCTGGAAGAAACTAGAAATAGGTGTGGTCTACAAAATTACCTAGGAATATAAAAAAAGCTTGGAAAAAGACAGAAAATATATTTTTAAAGATTATTAAAGTTAGAAAGCCCCATAGATCAAATATGACTTTGGGGCAGGAAAATCCTTTCATATGTTTATCATTCAACAAACACCTTCTATAAGTCTGATATGTCCATTGCACTTCTCATATAACAACAAGCTAAACATCAAGGACTTTTCCCTGGAGAAACTATATTTTAACAAGTGGAGGCACTGAATAATAAACATATTAACTAAGCAAATTACATAATATTTTAGAAAATGTTAAGTACTACACAAAATGTATAGTAGATTAATGGTGAGTTGAAGTCCGGATGTTATAACATTTAATAGTGTGATAAAGATAACTTTGTGAGAAGACAAGATTTACTCAAGATTACACTTGGAGAGAAAATTAGTCATGGCTAGAGCAGAGAGTGTGCTTCCCAAGTGGCTCAGTGGTAAAGAATCCACTTGCCAATTCAGGAAACTTGGGTTTGATCCATGGATCGAGAAAATCCCCTGGAGGAGGAAATGATAACCCACTTCAGTGTTCTTGTCTGAGAAATCTCATGGACAGAGGAGCCTGGTGGGCTACAGCCCTTGATGTTGCAAAGAGTTCTACATGACTGAGCAACTGAGCGTGCACACACGCACAGCCAAAAGCATACGATGATAGTCTTATAGAGAGGCTGGTATAGCTGGAACAAGGTAAGTAAATAAGAGATGGTAAGGGAATTGCAGAGGCTATCGCATGGCCATGTAGGCCAAGGTAAACACTGGTATATTTCACTAAGTGAAATTGGAAGTCTTCAGAAAAGAGTGCAGTAGAGTGACATGATATTACTTATAAATGTTACCATGTCAAACATATTTAAATCACGTTGTTGTGCCACCATCAATATCATCTTTCTCTTATCTTCCCAAATTGAAATTATGCCCCTAAAGCAATAACACCCCACTCTCTCTATCCACCCCAGTCCCTATAAATCACAATTCTATTTTCTGTCTTTATGAATTTGACTATTCTATGTACCTTTTGCAAGTGAAATCGTACAGCATTTGTGCTTTTGTGACTGGCTAATGTCACTTAGTGTAATGTCTTCAAGATTCATTCATGTTGCAGCATGTGCCAAAACCGTCTTCCTTTTTAAGGTACATAATAGTGTTGCTTAACATTTTAAAAAGAACTTTTCAAGCTTCTGTGTTGAAAATAAACTGTTGGGATGCAACTTAAAGGCAAGGAGACTTTTTGTTATGAATATATTAACATAATTTGAGAACAAGATGATGTTGACTTGGATGATAGCAGTAAAGATAGAAGTGACCAGATACTGGTATATTTTGTAGGAAATATACAGATTTTGTTGACAGCTTGGATAATGGGGGTGGGAAAAGGGGGCTGGGGTCCAGGAGATCTCAGCAGTGACTGGTGGCATGTGTCCTTCTGTAACTCTAGAGTTTATGGCTCCCTTTTCCAAACAGTGGTTGTTCCATTGATGCTGGTTCCCACGTGAAGGCCAAGCAAAGAGGAGACTCCAAATGCCTGGGATAAATGTGTCAAATAAAGGACAGACATGGGTGATTTTTAACACAGTGAGGTTGGAGTTTGGTTTTTTACTGTTTCATAGCCCAGCTAATTCTGACTGATATATGTATTAAGAAGAGGTAAGTAATCAACTGTATGAAAAGCTGCTGGTGGTTTCTGAAAGATTAAAATTGTATAACAGCCAAAGGATTTGTCAGTGATGCCGTGGCTGGTCATATTGAGAGTCATGTTTTAGACAGAAGATTCTTTGGCAGGGAAATAAATTTGTTGTTAAGAGAAGATGGAAAAGAATTGAAAATGCTGGCATAAAAATCTCTGAGGACTTATACAAATCTCCATACAAATTGTAAACATTTTTGTACAATTCTGTAATTCTGTGAAAAATATAATTGGCAATTTAATAGGGGTTGCCCTGAGTCTGCAGATTGTTTTGGGTAGTATAGTCATTTTCACAATGTTGACTCTTCCAATCTAAAAACATAGTGTATTAGTATGGAAGCACAAAAACCCCCAAATAACCAAAGCAAACATGAGAAAGAAAAATGGAGCTAGAGGAATCAGGCTCCCAGACTTTAGACTATACTACAAAGCTACAGTTATCAAAACACAAAATTGTGTCATTTGCGGAGATTGGATGGACCTGGAGATTGTCATACAGAATGAAGTGAGTCAGAACGACAAAAACAAACATCATATCTTAATAGATATATGTGGAATCTAGAAAAATTGTACAGATGGACCTATTTACAAAGCAGAAATAGAGACACAGGTGTAGAGAACAGATGTATGGATACCAATAGGGGAAGGAGGGTGGGATGAATTGGGAGATTGGGATTGATGTATACAATATTATTTATCTATATGAAATGCATAACTAACTAGAACATACTATATAGCACAGGGAACTCTGATGTTCTTTGTTGTCCCAAATAAGAAAGAAATTCAAAACAAGTGGGTATTTGTACACACATAGCTGATTCTTTTTGCCGTACAGTAGAAACAAACGCAACTTTGTAAAGCGACTATATTCCACTATCTTTGCCTTTTTTTTTTTTTTTAATCTGAAGAAACAGATCGCAAAGCATAGCAAAGAAATAAGGCAGCAACTGGCAGGGGAAGTGGGATCAACAAAATGTCACATTATTGGCACACTGCACTGGGTAAACATGATTAAGTATAGAAAAAAATGATATGTGAAGGAGAGTATACAATTGAGTAGAGACCACTCTGAGTTGTCACAAATGTCAAGGACTCAAGGCAGCTGTAAGCGCTGTCTCTGGACATCATCATGCGTGGGAGGATGCGGCTTCAGGTGCCAGCAGTGGGGTAGCAATGGATGCAGTTCTCCTCTATCACTTTAATTTTCCAGGAAAGTAGAAAGTAAGGTCATCAGCTGTGAGTAAGGAGAGTAGGACTGAGGAAGTAGGAACATATACAAAACAGTGTTCAAGCCATTAAGACACCATGAGTTTGAAATTTTGAGCTTACAGAAATCTTGAAACTTCTATTTTCCCAAGCACTATGACCTCACAGGTCAAGGAACTGCTGAAGACTAATGAGAGAAATGGAGCAAGCTTCAATGTAAGTTTTGATAGGGCAGAAACTACCATTTGATCGCATGTGCTAACAAATGAAATATTTGGAGTGTGTTGAAAAGAGGTGTGATCTAGGAGCTAAGAATAGTCTAAACATCTGATATCCTTGTGACATTGACCAAATCAATTCTTGGGACCTTTTTTTCTTCATCTTGAAAATTTAGAGATTTCAACTAGTTTGGTAGTCTTTCATTTATGTAATTTTGGAACTAAAATCCTTGGAATTAGTTGACAATAAAGATATATTCCATTGTTTGTAGCAATAACTATAGAAACATAAGAATGAGTCCCTTTTAAATGCTATCTATAGTTATTATAAATATTCTAAGTATATAGTAATTAGTTTTTTAAATTCCTATGCTCTATCTTATTTCTCTAAATATAGTCATTTTTCAGATAATCTGATTTGTGCTCTGGATTTTATAAATAAATATGGTAGTGCATTAAGTTGTGGTAATTCCTTTAAATTTTATCCAGTAACTTCTCAGAAATCACAGCTAAGTAGTTCAGTCCACAGTTCAAGTCAATAACATCATAAAAGACCACCAGAAACATTCCTGGTTAGGTACAGAAAGCTACATTACAGCTGTAGATTTGCTTGTTCTTAAATTTTGAAATTTAAGAGTACTGTTTTATATCTTTTGTTTAATAGCTCTATTTTATACAGAGTAAATAATATCTACTCTACTTGATACTCAAACATTTCCTGGAAGAAATCTCTTTGTCCCTAATTTCNTTGTTCTTAAATTTTGAAATTTAAGAGTACTGTTTTATATCTTTTGTTTAATAGCTCTATTTTATACAGAGTAAATAATATCTACTCTACTTGATACTCAAACATTTCCTGGAAGAAATCTCTTTGTCCTTAATTTCCTCTAAGGCAGTTTGTTTAGCAAAAGGTATTATTACCTGGCTGACTTTACAACAGTCCTAAATTAAGGTTGCTCTTTTTACGTTGAGTTAAAGTATTATTTTAATTGAAACTAAAAGGAAATTTCAAGACTCCTAAAAGAGAAGTCTACCATGGGGTTCACTTTCACTTTAAACTCTTACTAAAATAAATACTCACAACATACTTAGCTAGTATTGGCCTAAAGGTTGAAAGGTTTAAGTGTCCAATTGGCTCAGAATGCCAGTTAGCATTGCCCATTCATAGAGATGTTTTATGAAAAGATGTGTGTCAGTCATTCAGTCATGTCTGACTCTTTGTGACCCCATGGTCTTAAGACTGCCAGGCTTTTCTGTCTATGGGGTTATCCAGGCAAGAATACTGGAGTGGGTCGCCATTCCCTTCTCCAGGGAATCTTGTCAACCCAGGGATCAAACCCAGGTCTCCTGTATTGCAAGGAGACTCTTTACCATCTGAACCATCAGGGTAGATCCTGATAAGTTGAGTGTCTGCAGTTTCCGGACATATTGTTCACCTAGTCCAGTAAGCGGTCTTTCCTGATTTGGATAAATAATATTTCCAAGATTTGACATGGTATTGTTATGATATAATAAGAAAATCTAATCACAGCTCTCACTTACCCCACCTCAATCCCACTAAATTTTCTTGAGTGATATCCTAAACCAGATTACATTTTCAGTCCTCTCCCAAGGAAGGGACAGCCTCTCCCTAAAAAGATTAAAAACATAAGCTTTGGGCTTCCCTAGTAGTTCAGATGATAAAGAATCTGCCTGCAGTTCAGGAGACCCAGGTTTGATCCCTGGGTCAGGAAGATCCCCTGGAAAAGGGAATGGCAACACACTCCATTACTCTTGCCTGGAGAATTCCATGGAATCACAAAGAGTCAGACACAACTGTGTGACTTTCACTTTCACTTTATATGAGGCAACAACTCATTATTGCCTAATTATTACCCTAGTTACATTCATATTGACATTATATTATAGATGACCAGAAGTACCTATGGAATATGCATTGTTTATGACCATTAACTTGAAAATATTTGTTTCTTTGCTTTTTTTCTGGCTTCTAACACCTTTCCACAAAAAAAACTTGTCAAGCTCTCAAGAAATAAACAACTTCTATCTTTCAACAACTTCTAGGCTTCCCTGGTGGCTGAGACAGTAAAGAATCTAACTACAATGCAGGAGATCAGGGTTCAACTCCTGGGTCAGGAAGATCCCTTGGAGAAGGGAATGGCAACCCTCTCCAGGATTCTTGCCTGTCCCATGGACAGTGCAGTCTGCAGGGCTGCAGTCTATGAGGTCGCAAAGAATGAGCCATGACTGAGTGACTAACACTTTCAACAACTTAATATTTCCTAGTATGAAGCCCCTGGCAGGCTACAGTCCATGGGGTTACAAGAGTCGGACACGACTTAATGACTAAACCACCACCAGTGTGAAGCCCACGTTCTGTTTTCATTGCATTGCTTTGTGTAACAGATTTGTTAAAATATGAAGGATATTTAATAAGATAATGTAAAACATAAAATTCCAAGTTTTGACTTATGTATTCAACTCTGAAACCATCACTCTGATCAAGATAATAAATATAAACATCTCTCGTGAAAGTTTTCTTGGTTCATTTTGAAAGTGAAAGTGAAGTTGCTCAGTCATGTCTGACTCTCTGTGACCCCATGCACTGTAGTCTACCAGGCTCCTCTGTCCACGAGATTTTTCCAGGCAAGAGTACTGGAGTGGGTTGTCATTTCCTTCTCCAGGAGATCTTCCTCACCTAGGGATTGAACCTGTGTCTCCCACACTGTAGGCAGACGCTTTACCATCTGAGCCACCAGGGAAGTCCTGGTTTACTTTACAATCACTTTATTCAACCACATCCAGCCACAACCCCAGACAAGCAAGGATCTATTTCTGTCATATACACTAGTTTTCATTTTCAAAAAGTATAAGTATATGAGACCATATAGGCACCATCCTCTCTGATTATTCAGCATCATTTTTTTGGAGATTATTTTCTTTTGTGTATCAATGGTTCATTCTTTTTATAGCTGACTCGTATTCTTTTGTATGGATATGTCATAATTTGCTTGCGCATTCACCTATTTCTGAACAGTTAATATTTCTAGGATTTGCTGATTTGAAAAAGAGCTTCTGTAAGATGCATGTATAATTTTGTACACTTTTTATGCTTTCACTTCTCTTTAGTAAATGCCTAAGAGTTGAATGGCTGTTTCATATAGTATGTGTACATTTAACACCATTAATAAAGCACTCAATCTGATATCCAAAATGCCTGTGCAACTTTACAATCCATTTGTAGTGGTTTAAAAGTTTCTCTTGATCCACTTAAGCTAATTTGAAATAAATTGTGACCCTGATCACTTTCTCCAACAGTTACAGTTTCCCAATTCTGGAAACTTGGGGTTAGGGGTGGCATGGTAGCCCATTAAACGAGAGAAATACACTATACTTCTAAAATCAACAAAATCAGGAAGATCTTAAAGATAAGAGCAGAAAGTGGGAAAATAATAATAATTTTAAAAAGCATACTAGCCAAATGACATAACATAAACTTGAGATGCTTCCATTAGTAACTACATTACTGCTGTAACTGATACGATATGTTTAGCTGGAAAAGGGAATTTTATTTAAACGAGAGATAGGAAAAAATGTTGGGTAAATAGATTTCACAAAAACTTTCTTAGAAAGAAGTTAGCCATGGTGCCCAGAAAATTCAGGGCTGGAGGGTAGCTCTGAGCATGGAGGATACTGGGGAGCCAGGAGACAGCCTACATACCCTGGATGAACAGACAGCATGAGTCAAAGAGCCAATGACAGATTTTGTCCCTGGAGAAATATAGAGCTAAACACTTTAGCTTCTTAGTGGAAGGAAATGCTATTGAAAAAGGCAGATTGCTTTTGAAGGTTGCAGTAATGAGCCTCGCAGTTCAGATTCAACAGGTTTAGAATTGTGGGGTTCCCTTGCAACCATGTCCCTAAAATTGAGTCTGGATTTGTGGGAATCTCTAAACACTAGGCTTGTCTTAACACTTGGAGAAAGTTTTCTCTCTTTTGCCTTTTCACAAACCTAAAAAAACCAGAATCAGTCAAGCAAAAAAACTGTTTTGAATACCTAAGTGGCAAAAAGAACACATAGAAGGTAATCAGCATTGAGAAAAAATGGGCTCAGTGGGATTTAGGCTGCTCTTTACGCTCTTATTCCTTCGTTTTTCCAGCTACCAGATACAAAGTGGGAACTCACTGACACTGAAACAAGAGGTCATTTTCTGCCCAGAGAACCTCCTCATTAAGTTTCAATTATTTTGCCAGTTTGCAAAACTGCACAGTTTTTCTGTATTTTTTACATCTCTAACACATGTAGGTGGTTAATGTCTCTTCACATATGTTTCACAGCAGGATATGAACTATTAGAACACTTTCAGCTAAAGTTCTTTTTCAACAGAGCATGTAAATGTGACCCCTGATGGGTGGCATTTCTTCAGACATGATAAGAATCACTGACTCCACCACTATTCCTAGAAAGGAGAATGGTAGCAGCTGACTTACTTACTAAGGTTCCATTGGCAGTGGATAATAACGGACCACACATGATGTTCCATGATGGGTGCTATGTTTACACAATAACCTAGAGAAATAGATGAATAGGTGAATGACAGGTCATCAAACTGCCTCCCAGATATTACATAGCACGAAACAATCAGTGAACAACCTTAAACAGTATTTAGATGACTTCTACGTATCTACTCCTGAAAGTGACCTGGATTTGCCAAAATATGATGTTGCAGAAATTAGATATCTTCTGTGAAATCAATCTTAGAAAATTTCTGCTTGATTAAATTTCTCCTTTGAGATATAGTAGCATCCTTGGAACTTCATCCTTATTTTCAATAGCAAAAAATCTATACACGGATAAGGGGACTCAAAAAAATATGAGTTTTAAAATATTATGCATTTTAGTCTAATTGGGCCCCAAATCAGATAAATATGGTATTCCAAAATATTTAACAAAAACAGTTTTAAAAAATTTATAATTCTATGATCTCCATTTGCTCTCATTTGATTCTTTCAAGAATCCTGCTGAAGTTGAATGGAACAGGTAGTCAAGTGCTTATTTCAAAAATGAGGAAACTGAGCCTTAAGTTACCAACAAGATTATACAGTCAGAATATGGTTCATCTCTGTATGTTATCCACTGGGACTTCGACACCATGCTATATTACAGCATAAAGTTTGTTTTCTCTACTGTGGGTAGAATAATACAGATAATTTTTCTATTTTCCTCTTGCAAATGCCCTTCCAATACCCTGGTAAATGTTAATCTGTCCAAGATCTCAGACACACACTCACACCTCTTGCAAGAAGTTTTGAAGGATGTGAAACAGGTAGCAAACTCAATATACAATAATTATAATTCCAGAAAACTTTATTTACAATCATTTGCAAAGATAAGAAGAAACCAACCATAATTCAGTGACCAGGAATTCAGTGCCCTGAGGGCCTCAAGGATATAGGTATGGCTTGTATTATCAGAGACTGGGATCAGAAAAAAGGGGATAGGGTCTTCCTGCTTGAGAGAAAAGTAACCTTTGGGAGTTCAAGGAAATCTTACAGGGATAGGCTTACCCTATTGTTTAAACACATGATGGCATTAGATACACAGATGTGTCTGGGGCAGGATGGCCTCTGGTGGAGGAAAAAAAAGAAAAAACCATGAAGAAGGATGGAGGGAGGTTTAGAAGAGGGAAAAGAGTAATAGGAAAGATATCAGATGAACACACTGCTTAGAATATTTCTACCTAAGGGTAAGAAATTCTATCCTTTCTCTACCTGCATCATCTTGGTAGAGGTTTACTTTGTACTAATTTGTAGCACTGATCATGACTTGCACCTGGGCACAGACACACATGGCATCTGATTCCAAGCTTGTAAGACATGGAAAAGCCCAGGCAATGGTTCTTCCACTTTACCCATCATGCAAATGTAAGTGATGTTACATGTGGTTACACATGATGATCATTTGGTGACAGTTTCCAGGAATATAATACGTTCAGGGGACTTTAAGATCCAGCCAAATATCATGAAAAAGTAAAATTTGCCAGACTTAAGGAGAGGGAATATTTTACGCTAGTATATAGTACAGTGACTTCTACTATTACTTCAAATTAGGCAGGGGGATGGCTGCAATTTTATTTTCTCCTTTTATTTCTACTTGAAAAGGGAGAAATGATCACAACACACGCAAAGATGCCATCAAAGCCTCAGCAATCCAGTCGTAATCCATTCCTGCTCAAGAATACTTGCCGTATCCTCTGGCTGCCTGCTAATTTCAGGGGNTGGGAACTCACTGACACTGAAACAAGAGGTCATTTTCTGCCCAGAGAACCTCCTCATTAAGTTTCAATTATTTTGCCAGTTTGCAAAACTGCACAGTTTTTCTGTATTTTTTACATCTCTAACACATGTAGGTGGTTAATGTCTCTTCACATATGTTTCACAGCAGGATATGAACTATTAGAACACTTTCAGCTAAAGTTCTTTTTCAACAGAGCATGTAAATGTGACCCCTGATGGGTGGCATTTCTTCAGACATGATAAGAATCACTGACTCCACCACTATTCCTAGAAAGGAGAATGGTAGCAGCTGACTTACTTACTAAGGTTCCATTGGCAGTGGATAATACCAGACCACACATGATGTTCCATGATGGGTGCTATGTTTACACAATAACCTAGAGAAATAGATGAATAGGTGAATGACAGGTCATCAAACTGCCTCCCAGATATTACATAGCACGAAACAATCAGTGAACAACCTTAAACAGTATTTAGATGACTTCTACGTATCTACTCCTGAAAGTGACCTGGATTTGCCAAAATATGATGTTGCAGAAATTAGATATCTTCTGTGAAATCAATCTTAGAAAATTTCTGCTTGATTAAATTTCTCCTTTGAGATATAGTAGCATCCTTGGAACTTCATCCTTATTTTCAATAGCAAAAAATCTATACACGGATAAGGGGACTCAAAAAAATATGAGTTTTAAAATATTATGCATTTTAGTCTAATTGGGCCCCAAATCAGATAAATATGGTATTCCAAAATATTTAACAAAAACAGTTTTAAAAAATTTATAATTCTATGATCTCCATTTGCTCTCATTTGATTCTTTCAAGAATCCTGCTGAAGTTGAATGGAACAGGTAGTCAAGTGCTTATTTCAAAAATGAGGAAACTGAGCCTTAAGTTACCAACAAGATTATACAGTCAGAATATGGTTCATCTCTGTATGTTATCCACTGGGACTTCGACACCATGCTATATTACAGCATAAAGTTTGTTTTCTCTACTGTGGGTAGAATAATACAGATAATTTTTCTATTTTCCTCTTGCAAATGCCCTTCCAATACCCTGGTAAATGTTAATCTGTCCAAGATCTCAGACACACACTCACACCTCTTGCAAGAAGTTTTGAAGGATGTGAAACAGGTAGCAAACTCAATATACAATAATTATAATTCCAGAAAACTTTATTTACAATCATTTGCAAAGATAAGAAGAAACCAACCATAATTCAGTGACCAGGAATTCAGTGCCCTGAGGGCCTCAAGGATATAGGTATGGCTTGTATTATCAGAGACTGGGATCAGAAAAAAGGGGATAGGGTCTTCCTGCTTGAGAGAAAAGTAACCTTTGGGAGTTCAAGGAAATCTTACAGGGATAGGCTTACCCTATTGTTTAAACACATGATGGCATTAGATACACAGATGTGTCTGGGGCAGGATGGCCTCTGGTGGAGGAAAAAAAAGAAAAAACCATGAAGAAGGATGGAGGGAGGTTTAGAAGAGGGAAAAGAGTAATAGGAAAGATATCAGATGAACACACTGCTTAGAATATTTCTACCTAAGGGTAAGAAATTCTATCCTTTCTCTACCTGCATCATCTTGGTAGAGGTTTACTTTGTACTAATTTGTAGCACTGATCATGACTTGCACCTGGGCACAGACACACATGGCATCTGATTCCAAGCTTGTAAGACATGGAAAAGCCCAGGCAATGGTTCTTCCACTTTACCCATCATGCAAATGTAAGTGATGTTACATGTGGTTACACATGATGATCATTTGGTGACAGTTTCCAGGAATATAATACGTTCAGGGGACTTTAAGATCCAGCCAAATATCATGAAAAAGTAAAATTTGCCAGACTTAAGGAGAGGGAATATTTTACGCTAGTATATAGTACAGTGACTTCTACTATTACTTCAAATTAGGCAGGGGGATGGCTGCAATTTTATTTTCTCCTTTTATTTCTACTTGAAAAGGGAGAAATGATCACAACACACGCAAAGATGCCATCAAAGCCTCAGCAATCCAGTCGTAATCCATTCCTGCTCAAGAATACTTGCCGTATCCTCTGGCTGCCTGCTAATTTCAGGGGGAACCCTGAGAGCCCTGGAGACATCCCTGTGGACAGGTGAGACAAACACTTCTGTTAGTGGCTCACAGGGAAGCCGCAGCTTTACACAGGCAGAAGGATTTTGTATTCGCTTAAGCAAGCTACCCTGAGGAAGTGATTAAACAATATTTCCTTTTGTGAAGGTAAAAAGGTTGTACTTTTGGTCATGAGCTCAGTATATGTTATCTGTTGACACAGTAACGTTGCCTGACACAGCACCCACCACCCAGAGGCACACAACAATTAACACTGCTGTCTGGCAGGTCTTATGGTTTTCACAGCTCTCCACTAGGCTTAGCTGTTATTGCTCAAGCCTCTCTGAAATAACTTACTCTTTGAAGAGTGTTCCCAGTTGAGTCGGCTAATACAGCCAGGGTTCACATACCCAGGGCATGACTGGTGATCTACTCATTGAAGATGGTCTCAGCTACGTTGATTGGTGCAAGTCGGATCTTTCATGTCGCTTATCTTCCAACAGGTTCCATGGTGCAGGTTCTCCTGGAAAAGGGAGGAGCAAGATAAGAACCAGCCTCTTTGCAAGCATCTCATCCTCTATGATCTTATGGGCCAGAGCAGGGCTGAAGTTAACCTTTTAAAAATCTTTTTGGGGTTTGGTAGCAATCTTTTACTCAAAGTTCTCCAGTCAATGAAATATTTTCTAGAGTCTTTAGAAGCCTAGCAGGAGGGAAGGGGATAAGTATTTATAAAGTACCTGGAAAAATTCATCTAGTCAGCTATGGAAAAAAGAATACATTTATGAGAAAGAAGAAAGGATTTTATTTTTCCTTTTGATCAAGAAAAGACTTGTGTTGGGCAACCTCCCATCCATTTCAGAGATGATAGAATTCCAATTGACAAAGCCTCAAATCCAGGCTGGAGAGGCAATTACGCATTTTCAATGTTTACTTTAGAAAGAAACCTTGGGTCTGTCAGAACTTGATAGTCTGGGATTGAGCTGACTGACTTCATGATCTGACCCTAGGGCTTGGCTGTGCTTCTAAAGTCCCTCTTTCTTCTTAAATCCTACTCATTCTTTGGGGCTTCCCTGGTGGCTCAGTGGTAAAGAATCTACCTGCTAATGCAGAGGACTTGGGTTCGATTCCTGAGTCAGGAAGATCCCCTGGAGAAGTAAATGGCAACCCGCTCCAGTATTCTTGCCTAGAGAATTCCATGGACAGAGGAGCTTAATGGGCTACTGTCTATGGGGTCACAAAAGAGCCTAACATAGTTTGGCTATTAAACAACTCATTATTTAACGTTCAATTCATTTCCTCTTTACTCACTTCTGTTGCTTTTCCATATTGCTCCAGCCTTTCTGATTCCTGCAATTCTGAATCTCAACGTGTATTTGAAAATTCAAAGCATAACATTTACTTCTCAAAAGCTACTGTTTGTTTTTATCTAGTATCTAAATAGGTGTTTANTACTCACTTCTGTTGCTTTTCCATATTGCTCCAGCCTTTCTGATTCCTGCAATTCTGAATCTCAACGTGTATTTGAAAATTCAAAGCATAACATTTACTTCTCAAAAGCTACTGTTTGTTTTTTATCTAGTATCTAAATAGGTGTTTAATATGTAGTAGGTGCTTGAGATATGTCTGCTTAAAAAAGAGAAATGCTACAGTGTTTGTTGAATAATGTGTCTTATTTCCAAAGATTATTTGAAAGATGAAGATGCAATAAAACCAAAACCATGTTTTAGTTATAAACAAAGGGAGAATTTGTGCTATAATTTACATTACTTAGTAACGGCAAAGAATTGAATGCAGAGAATGTAAGTATACTGGCCACTAAAATTGACTTCAGCTTAGGAAATCTTCAGCTTGAAAGAATNTTTTAGTTATAAACAAAGGGAGAATTTGTGCTATAATTTACATTACTTAGTAACGGCAAAGAATTGAATGCAGAGAATGTAAGTACACTGGCCACTAAAATTGACTTCAGCTTAGGAAATCTTCAGCTTGAAAGAATGTTTTCCTCTCATATAGAACATATATCAATTTTGGCAACATTAAATAAAAAGTTTACTTTGAATTTCTTTGGAACTCTCATTTGCCTCTTTCTTAAGTCAGTCTTTTAAAGAATAATTAACCCAGAATGAAAGCACACAAATGACAATTAAAATTTAAAATTTTCCAGAGAAAAATCCAATCTTGACTGGAACATAAGAAATGAAGAGGGGTTGCTGAAAATGAAGTAGGATGCAATTTGGGGAAAACCGAAAATGTCTTGCCATTTCTGGTACTAATTCTTTGAGGTCCTAGATATGGAGAGGAGTGAAGTTGCCAACAGAGACAGGTATAAGCCTGGTGCTTCGTATGCAGGACAGACTGCATCCACTGACGCTTTCTTTCCACCAGGGGTCTTGTGACCAGCAAAGTGTCAAAGAAGACTACGTGAAAGTGATGGTNTGGAGAGGAGTGAAGTTGCCAACAGAGACAGGTATAAGCCTGGTGCTTCGTATGCAGGACAGACTGCATCCACTGACGCTTTCTTTCCACCAGGGGTCTTGTGACCAGCAAAGTGTCAAAGAAGACTATGTGAAAGTGATGGTTTCACAAGGGAATAAAGGAGTTCTGAAAAAAAAGGAGTGAGAGGAAAAATCATTTTCACTCTGAGTGCTGTTTAAGACAACTCGAGTATTTCATTTTTTTAGTTCCTTGAGACGCTGAATAGCTGTAGAAGCAAAACAAACAAACAGAACACGGGGTAAGTAAAACTCATGCAAAGAAAACCTGGAGAATGAGACAGGAAGCTTCAGAGAAACCTGACATGTCCCCGGGAGCCTGGAAGGCCACCCNGTTTCACAAGGGAATAAAGGAGTTCTGAAAAAAAAGGAGTGAGAGGAAAAATCATTTTCACTCTGAGTGCTGTTTAAGACAGCTCGAGTATTTCATTTTTTTAGTTCCTTGAGACGCTGAATAGCTGTAGAAGCAAAACAAACAAACAAAACATGGGGTAAGTAAAAATCTTGCAAAGAAAACCTGGAGAATGAGACAGGAAGCTTCAGAGAAACCTGGCATGTCCCCGCGAGCCTGGAAGGCCACCCACAGGCAGATGGGGCTGCGCGGGTGTATCAGGTCCACAAAGGCCTGAGCAGGCCCTCAGCCCTCAACCCTCTCGCTGGCTGAGCTCGAGGCCCCCACATGCAGGAGGGAGGGCTGAGACCCAGATGGCAGGGCTTGGAGAGGCGGAAGGTGTGCCCCCAACATGGCGAAAGAGCTTCCTCAGCATACACTGTCCTTCAGGCTGAAATGAAAGAACACTAAGCAGCAAATGCTAAATTCACTACAATCTGCTGAATACGAAACCCGGATCTACAGGAAGAAAGAAACATAACCAATAAAGATGCACCGATAAAAAGAAAAAAGACACAAATGCATTCGGGCCTGCAATACTCTTTTTCTCTTATATCGTTTAAGAGAAAATTCCTTAAAGTAAGACATTCAGTTCTACATTTTAGGGCACACAATGTATAATGATGCAATTTTCATGATAATAATAGTACAAAGGAGAAGGTGCAAGAAGAGCCATGTAGAGAAAATATTTTGTGTATTATTGGAATTAAGTTGGTATTAACTTGACTGTTATAAATTGAGATGTTAATTATAATCCACAGGGCAGTCATTAACAAAATAAATTTCAAGCATTTTAAATGATGAAATAATACAAGATATCTCCACTGATGAAAATGGAATCAAATCAGAAGCCTGTTAATCAGGAATTAACCGAAGGTAATTTGGGAAATTTAAAAAAATGTGGAAAGTAAACAGTAAGCAAATAAATTTAGAAATGATGCAGAAAAAAATCACAGAAAGCTTTGAGATTAATAAAACATACCAAAATTTATGGAATGAAACTAAAGCTGTGTAGCACTTAGAGGGAACTGTGTATCTGAAAACGCCTTGGTAAAATTAGAAAAAAGATCAGATCAGCAACTCAACTCCTCAACCAAAGAAACTGAGAAACAAGAGCAAGCTAAACGAAAACCAAGCTTAAATAATTTTAAAAGATTAGAGCAGAAACAAATGATAAAAACAATAGAGAAAATGAACAAAAATTCTGCTCTTTGAAAACTGACAAATTGTTAGCTGGATTGCACGAAAGAACAATATAAGACTTCAATTACCAAACTCAGAAATGCAAGAGGGACTGCAGACCTTACAAAAGTAAAATAAATTCTAAGAGAATGGTAGGGATAATCACATGGCAAAAAGTTAAGTATCTAGATGAAATGGAAAAATTACTCTAAGGATGCATGCTACCAAACCCAATCTGAGAAGAACCAACATACAATATAGCATTCCTATACCAAGTAAACTGATTGAATTTTAAACATAGTCATCATATGCAGAAATTCCTTTCCTGGATATATACATACAAGGATTGAAAATATATGTTCATAACAAAATTTGTATACAAATATGCAAAGCAATATTCATAGAATAACCTAAATTAAAAACAAGTCAAATATCCATTAGCTGGTAAGTGAGAAAGTATCTAAACTATATCTCAATAAAGATAACCCTTATTGAGGTATAATTAATGGCATTTACTCATATTTTAATTCTTGGATATGTTGATTTGGTTCATTTTAATTATTTAATTTGTGCTTTTCACTGTATATTTTTATACATTTATTATTCAATTTACCCCTTAATTTATATTTTGATGATATTTAAATAATATTGCATTTATCATTTTACTTTCTAATCATTCAATGCTAATATACGGAAAATAGTTTTTTTACTAATATATTGATATGAAAAGTGAAAGTGAAAGTGAAGTCGCTCAGTCGTGTCCGACTCTTTGCGACCCAGTGGACGTAGCCTACCAGGCTTCTACGTCCATGGGATTCTCCAGGCAAGAATACTGGAGTGGATTACCATTTCCTTCTCCAGGGGATCTTCCCGACCCAGGGATCGAACCCGGGTCTCCCGCATTGGAGGCAGAAGCTTTAACCTCTGAGCCACCAGGGAATTCCATATTGATATAGTGTCTTCAATTATTAGTTCTTGTAGCTTTTTTCTTGCTGGCATAGGTTCCACAGAGTTATGCATAGTTGATCATGAAACCTCTAAGAGAATTTTCTTTATTCCTTCCCAATTTGTAAGCATTTTGCTTCATTTAGATCTATTGAGCCATAGTAGACATTTGCTTTTGTCCGAGAGTAATGTGGAATATTGGTATATATCCATGTGTACTTAAAGAGAACTTACTTTTAGGTTGAGTTTTCTATAAATGTCAGTAAGTTCACAGTGTTCTTTTTAAGTTTCTTTGTGTTAATTATTTTAACATTTTTGAGAGAAATGGTGTTGAAATCTACCTATAATCATATCTATTTTTCTTTTTAGCTTTATTCATCAACTTCATATATTTTGAAGTTATCTTGTTAGTTTATTACTATAATAGCTCTCTTGATAGAATAACTATGGTGACAAAAATTGACTGCTTATCATTACAAAATTTCCTTCATCCCAGTAATATTTCTTACTTTAAATTCTACCTTGTCTCTTAATACACTTCCTTTAGATGTTTTTATTAGTGCTAAGCATGATATGTACTTTTTCTGTATTCTTTGTTTTTAAACATGTTTAAGTTGAAATATAGTTAAAATGTGTTAATTTCAAGTGTACAACAAAGTCATTCAGTTATAGGTATCTATGTATACATATATCAAGTCATGCAAGTAACCATAAGATCGCTGATTTGTGGGAATAATGCAGTCTACATTCTCTCTGACCAAGCCCACAGTGAATATACTGAAGCATGGTGCTAAAAATAGTCAAAGAATGTGTCCTTCTTGTTTAAAAGATGGGGAGGCGGGGTCCATGATGTTAATTACTATGAATTTTGGCATATTTTGAATAGCTTGGTTTTTATTCTATAGGCAATAAAATATTAACTTCCCACATACATGAATATTTAAAATAAAAGTGGATCATATTAACCAGCATTTTAAAATGAGACCTTCGTACATATTTCTAATAGAACTCAAATGAAACACAAAGTAAATAATTTCAAACTGATAAGTTTAAGTGCCCAAATTGGAGACATTCAAATTACAGCTATAGAGATAAATAGATGGAGAGATAGCTTAAATAAAAAGTAATTATTTACTTTAAGATAGCAAATTCTTGAGACAATACCATCTTTCGCCTCATTGTCACCAGTATGTTTCATATGCTCCCAGGTATAATGAAAATTTCAGAATTTATGCAGAGAACAGTAGAGCACATTTGGATCAAAGATGGATCTGAATGTCCAATTCCATCATTATTTTTTTGTCTCCTTTTTAAATTTAGAGAGATGTTTTCTCTCTCTCTTCTTTTATATTCTCCATGTAAGGAAAGAACAATTCAGAGATATAGATCAAATCCACACATATATCAAGCAATTGACTTCTTCACTAATTAAAATATAACAGGCTTTTGTTTAGTGCTTCCAGGGTACCAAGACACACGCCTATATTAAGGATCCAAGGGTAAGTTTTCTCTGCCTACAGGGACCACACGTTTTCAATTCATGGGTAAGTTTGGTGGCAATGAAGATTATAGGAGATTTTAAGTATTTGTTAGGTTTCTAAATTTGCACAAAAAGCTATGCGATTCAGAACCACTATTCTAAGATATAAAATTTGACTAAAACCAGAAAACCTTTACTATTGCTCAAAATCAATAATAGGAAAAACACTTGATCTTTTATTATGAGACTTAAGACTTGTTTAAAAGTTTAGTGATCATTAAATTCAATGCCTTGGAGTTATATCATAATATTATTGCTTTTTCACTATGTGAAATGGTGCATATATTATTTAAACTGATACTAATTTGTGAGCCACACAGAAATAATTGCTATGGAGTCCATATTATCATTTGTTGAGAAATCAAAATACCATTGCTTCATCAGGCTTAGATTTAATCTTAAAAATTAACCTTAAAAAGCTTTCGTTTGATTAAATACATATCTAAATTATAACTAGGAAATGTAAATAATATTTTCACATGTTTACTGATAGACTAGGATTTTTAATTATTACAACATTGAAATAATCTTCTTCAAAGTATATATTTTCATCTAGTTTTCATTAATATAACTGATAAAACTGAGCAAGTAGAGTTAAAATACGAGAATATGGAAGAGCAAACTAGTGAATTTGAAAATCATATTTCAAACGAATATCATTCATGTATTAATTATAGATTAAGCAAGTGAAGAATTTCATCTCAAGGTAACATAATAATATACATTTTATTGGAAAATACTTGGCTATTGAGAAAACATATAGATAACACTTTACTATGATGGCTCATTTAATACTCACAGCAAGCTTATGAGGTGCATACTATCATTAAACACATTTTATAGTTAGGAATGAAGTCCCAGATATTGGTGAAGTTTCTCTTGACCACATGCTCTGCATTTCTTTTATCTTTGTCTCAGAAGCAACCACTAGCATGAGTTTGATATATGTCTATAGACTCATTTTTTAACTTTTACATTCATATATTTACCCAGAAACAATACACAAGAGTGTGTTGTGTATTTTAAATGTATATAAATATTATCAAACTGTGTGTTTTGTTTCAAAAACCTTTTTCTCAAGAATTGAGATGTTGATATGTTTCATTTATTCTTTTTAAATATTATCTTTTAGTCCAACCAATCTAATTTTACAAATAAAGATGTGGGGAAAGGTGAGAAAAGTATTTTATTTTACAAGGTTAATTTGGTGAATTAATATTCAGTTCCCTTTATTGTTGGGCCAATATTCTTTCACAACATAGCAGCCACTTCTATTTGAATCCTGTTACCTTGCATAACGCACTATTCTGGATTTCTGCATTCTCATTAACAGACATAGTAGATAATACAGTTGAATTTGATGGTCTTTATTTTCAAAAGTCTAAAAGTAACAATTTTGAAAAATCTGTTTCATTGGGATGATTTTTTACTTTTTCTATTTCCCCATAAACATATTAACTTCCTGCTATGACACTGTGTGTGTTCTCTTAAAACCGCTCATATTTCTGGGCACGTACATAGGGAGGAATCAAGATTTGTGAAATGTATCGGATGACTTCCATACTTTCATCTATTTTTAATGTTTTTGACCAGCCTTTCCAAAAGAGCATCTCCTTTGTGTGTGCTATGCTTATTCTCTTTATTTTGTCTCGGGGGCTTAGTGATATTAAAAAGAAATCATGACTAAAACCTTTGAAATCATCTTTTGTTTTACCATGGCTATTAAAATCATTCTTTGCACTTAATTTTATGTGTATGTATGTGTGTGTATGTATACGTGTGTGTGCAGTTTCTTGCGCTTTAAAAAACCTTTAAAGAGCAAACCATTAAATGACAGTTTTCTGTAATCTGTTAAAGGCTCATGCTTCCATTTTAATTCCAAATATATACTTTCTAAGTTACTTTGTATATTGTGATAAAACCTTTCAGGTCAAGAAGTGCTAGGATTTTCTTTATTCTCTGAGTATAATATTTCTAGTCTTCAATGTCCTTACAGTCTCTCATTTCTGATAAATAGCCAGAGGATTAATGTTTTAGTGAAAGCTAGCTTGTCACCTTCAAAAGGAAACCTCTTCAAATCAAAGTCTCTTATGT
>SJYW01028439.1:1230335-1242396 GCA_006410735.1 Raphicerus campestris | reverse complement strand
GTCCGACTCTTTGCGACCCAGTGGACGTAGCCTACCAGGCTTCTACGTCCATGGGATTCTCCAGGCAAGAATACTGGAGTGGATTACCATGTCCTTCTCCAGGGGATCTTCCCGACCCAGGGATCGAACCCGGGTCTCCCGCATTGGAGGCAGACGCTTTAACTTCTGAGCCACCAGGGAAGCCCATATTGATATAGTGTCTTCAATTATTAGTTCTTGTAGCTTTTTTTCTTGCTGGCATAGATTCCACAGAGTTATGCAGTTGATCATGAAACCTCTAAGAGAATTTTGTTTATTCCTTCCCAATTTGTAAGCATTTTGCTTCATTTAGATCTATTGAGCCATAGTAGACATTTGCTTTTGTCCGAGAGTAATGTGGAATATTGGTATATATCCATGTGTACTTAAAGAGAACTTACTTTTAGGTTGAGTTTTCTATAAATGTCAGTAAGTTCACAGTGTTCTTTTTAAGTTTCTTTGTGTTAATTATTTTAACATTTTTGAGAGAAATGGTGTTGAAATCTACCTATAATCATATCTATTTTTCTTTTTAGCTTTATTCATCAACTTCATATATTTTGAAGTTATCTTGTTAGTTTATTACTATAATAGCTCTCTTGATAGAATAACTATGGTGACAAAAATTGACTGCTTATCATTACAAAATTTCCTTCATCCCAGTAATATTTCTTACTTTAAATTCTACCTTGTCTCTTAATACACTTCCTTTAGATGTTTTTATTAGTGCTAAGCATGATATGTACTTTTTCTGTATTCTTTGTTTTTAAACATGTTTAAGTTGAAATATAGTTAAAATGTGTTAATTTCAAGTGTACAACAAAGTCATTCAGTTATAGGTATCTATGTATACATATATCAAGTCATGCAAGTAACCATAAGATCGCTGATTTGTGGGAATAATGCAGTCTACATTCTCTCTGACCAAGCCCACAGTGAATATACTGAAGCATGGTGCTAAAAATAGTCAAAGAATGTGTCCTTCTTGTTTAAAAGATGGGGAGGCGGGGTCCATGATGTTAATTACTATGAATTTTGGCATAATTTGAATAGCTTGGTTTTTATTCTATAGGCAATAAAATATTAACTTCCCACATACATGAATATTTAAAATAAAAGTGGATCATATTAACCAGCATTTTAAAATGAGACCTTCGTACATATTTCTAATAGAACTCAAATGAAACACAAAGTAAATAATTTCAAACTGATAAGTTTAAGTGCCCAAATTGGAGACATTCAAATTACAGCTATAGAGATAAATAGATGGAGAGATAGCTTAAATAAAAAGTAATTATTTACTTTAAGATAGCAAATTCTTGAGACAATACCATCTTTCGCCTCATTGTCACCAGTATGTTTCATATGCTCCCAGGTATAATGAAAATTTCAGAATTTATGCAGAGAACAGTAGAGCACATTTGGATCAAAGATGGATCTGAATGTCCAATTCCATCATTATTTTTTTGTCTCCTTTTTAAATTTAGAGAGATGTTTTCTCTCTCTCTTCTTTTATATTCTCCATGTAAGGAAAGAACAATTCAGAGATATAGATCAAATCCACACATATATCAAGCAATTGACTTCTTCACTAATTAAAATATAACAGGCTTTTGTTTAGTGCTTCCAGGGTACCAAGACACACGCCTATATTAAGGATCCAAGGGTAAGTTTTCTCTGCCTACAGGGACCACACGTTTTCAATTCATGGGTAAGTTTGGTGGCAATGAAGATTATAGGAGATTTTAAGTATTTGTTAGGTTTCTAAATTTGCACAAAAAGCTATGCGATTCAGAACCACTATTCTAAGATATAAAATTTGACTAAAACCAGAAAACCTTTACTATTGCTCAAAATCAATAATAGGAAAAACACTTGATCTTTTATTATGAGACTTAAGACTTGTTTAAAAGTTTAGTGATCATTAAATTCAATGCCTTGGAGTTATATCATAATATTATTGCTTTTTCACTATGTGAAATGGTGCATATATTATTTAAACTGATACTAATTTGTGAGCCACACAGAAATAATTGCTATGGAGTCCATATTATCATTTGTTGAGAAATCAAAATACCATTGCTTCATCAGGCTTAGATTTAATCTTAAAAATTAACCTTAAAAAGCTTTCGTTTGATTAAATACATATCTAAATTATAACTAGGAAATGTAAATAATATTTTCACATGTTTACTGATAGACTAGGATTTTTAATTATTACAACATTGAAATAATCTTCTTCAAAGTATATATTTTCATCTAGTTTTCATTAATATAACTGATAAAACTGAGCAAGTAGAGTTAAAATACGAGAATATGGAAGAGCAAACTAGTGAATTTGAAAATCATATTTCAAACGAATATCATTCATGTATTAATTATAGATTAAGCAAGTGAAGAATTTCATCTCAAGGTAACATAATAATATACATTTTATTGGAAAATACTTGGCTATTGAGAAAACATATAGATAACACTTTACTATGATGGCTCATTTAATACTCACAGCAAGCTTATGAGGTGCATACTATCATTAAACACATTTTATAGTTAGGAATGAAGTCCCAGATATTGGTGAAGTTTCTCTTGACCACATGCTCTGCATTTCTTTTATCTTTGTCTCAGAAGCAACCACTAGCATGAGTTTGATATATGTCTATAGACTCATTTTTTAACTTTTACATTCATATATTTACCCAGAAACAATACACAAGAGTGTGTTGTGTATTTTAAATGTATACAAATATTATCAAACTGTGTGTTTTGTTTCAAAAACCTTTTTCTCAAGAATTGAGATGTTGATATGTTTCATTTATTCTTTTTAAATATTATCTTTTAGTCCAACCAATCTAATTTTACAAATAAAGATGTGGGGAAAGGTGAGAAAAGTATTTTATTTTACAAGGTTAATTTGGTGAATTAATATTCAGTTCCCTTTATTGTTGGGCCAATATTCTTTCACAACATAGCAGCCACTTCTATTTGAATCCTGTTACCTTGCATAACGCACTATTCTGGATTTCTGCATTCTCATTAACAGACATAGTAGATAATACAGTTGAATTTGATGGTCTTTATTTTCAAAAGTCTAAAAGTAACAATTTTGAAAAATCTGTTTCATTGGGATGATTTTTTACTTTTTCTATTTCCCCATAAACATATTAACTTCCTGCTATGACACTGTGTGTGTTCTCTTAAAACCGCTCATATTTCTGGGCACGTACATAGGGAGGAATCAAGATTTGTGAAATGTATCGGATGACTTCCATACTTTCATCTATTTTTAATGTTTTTGACCAGCCTTTCCAAAAGAGCATCTCCTTTGTGTGTGCTATGCTTATTCTCTTTATTTTGTCTCGGGGGCTTAGTGATATTAAAAAGAAATCATGACTAAAACCTTTGAAATCATCTTTTGTTTTACCATGGCTATTAAAATCATTCTTTGCACTTAATTTTATGTGTATGTATGTGTGTGTATGTATACGTGTGTGTGCAGTTTCTTGCGCTTTAAAAAACCTTTAAAGAGCAAACCATTAAATGACAGTTTTCTGTAATCTGTTAAAGGCTCATGCTTCCATTTTAATTCCAAATATATACTTTCTAAGTTACTTTGTATATTGTGATAAAACCTTTCAGGTCAAGNGTAATTTAGTGACTGTTGAATTTATCATCACAAAATCATACTGCATAGTTTAAGTGTTTTTTTAATAACATAACTGACAAAGTGGTTTTTTAAAAATACTTTTTAATTTGACTTCTTAATAGCATCCAGGGAGGCACCTTGAATGTTTCCAAGTCCATTTTAGGCACGCTTCTTCTAGGAAGTTTTCATATTGTTAGCTAATCTCATCCCTAGTGACTTAATTATTATTCAACAACAACAAAGTATTATTGTCCTGAGATTTACCTGTTGTCCCTTTTTCTCTAGTTCTCAATGCCAATCCAGAAATGACCCTCTTGGGAGATATAAAGTCTTCTGTAGAATTAACTCAAGGACAACATGAGGTACATTTGAACACTTGACAAAAAATAATTATGACCAAATAATTTACAGAACAGTGTTCAATATTTTGGTATTTTACCACAGATATGTAAATATCTGTGTATGTATGATTTAAATCCTTTACCCTGTAGAGTGCTAGGTTAAGGCTTTTCTTGAATAAAATGAAAATATTATTTCAATATGTATTTACAGTCTCATTACATTTTCAAGAAACATTCTCATGCTAATGACATGTTGTAATTTTAGCTTCATGACTCAGTAAAAGAGTTATTAATAATGAGTCAGGATACACTAAGAAGGATGTTGACCTAAAACATAAAATGTTCAATTCAGTTCAGTGGCTGTTATGTCTGACTCTTGTGACTCCATGGACTGCAGCACGCCAGGCCCCCCTGTCCATCAACAACTCCCAGAGTTTTCTCACTCATGTCCAGATTCATGTCCAAACACAGAATGGGAATCTGCTAAAAACTGTCTCAATAGTAACTTCCACAGACATGTCCAAGAAGAGAACAGCATATGGTACAATAATTTGTGGAGTACTAACAGATGTCAATTGTATTAATTTCCCTCACGATTTTCTATATTGACTATGTGCTATTTCCTTGTTTTGGTTTATGAAGGATGAATATAGCATTGCCTGAGGGATGCCAAAAAAATGCCAAATTCATGGTTTTACATTTGAAGAACTCTTGCCTGGCAAAAGATATAGCTTACATAAAATAAAATAAAAATAAAATATGCAGGGAAGAGAAGATCAGGCATCAGCAGACAGCTCACAACCCTCCACCACTCCGTCTCTTTAAAGGGGAAGCTTGAAAGGAATGCCCCAAGGGAGATACGCACGTCATGGAGCTGCGTGTTTCTGAGTCCTCTGGCACAAATCTGAAGTGGAGACAGTCGAATCTCGAAATAAATTTAAGACTCCTGAAGAAAAGACTTGCACCCACACTTCATGTGGAATTCTGGGAGCTGGCAACTTTAAGATAAGCCCTCTCACTGCGAATAGGTTGAAACAGTAGAGTAAAATGGCTGTGTGGGGTGTGAGAAAGGGATTGGGCTAGGTTATGGCTTCGGCAGAGAAAACCAGAGTCCTCTCCAAGCCAAGAAGACTGTGGAACTGCTACAACGGAGTATGGCCTATGGCCTGAATGGCCGTTGCTGGGATAATGAGAGATTGAGGCCATATATTTTTCACTCATACCTCAGAAATCTGAATGAAAAATAGGCCATTTCCATATATACACATCAGAAAGGGAATATGTTAATTTCTCTGACATCAAATGAAATATTATTTGGTACAGCATTGCTGAAATGTTACTCATAGTGAGAAAAAAATCAATTTATAATTAAAGAAAAAATATCAATACTCCATCTTATAAATAAAAAGTTTTTTCCTTATAACAGTATTGTATACCATCTAATTTAGGAGCACATTAAATATCTAGATATATGAAGTTTTCATATATCTAATGAATAAAATTATTTAAAAATAGTTCATTTTTTAGAGTCAATTACCTATTATTTTATTATTTTTAGATAATGATTGTTTGGCAATTACTGTGGTCAGTTTCAAACTGTTTAAGATAAATGAAAGTTTGGATGATTAATTACAACTGTTGTTAGATGTAGGCAAAATCTCTACACATACAGAAAAATCATTTCTTCAATATTGAAAGACTTTTTGAAAATGTTTTAGTTTTCATTAGCCTTTCAATTGTGATTTTTTTCCAGACATACCAGATTAAAATTTACCATTATCTCAGTTTTATCCAAATACTTCAGATTTTTTAATAGCTGTTTTTCTCCCAATCATCTTGAATTCTAATAACTCTGGTTAACTCCTCATGCTATTATTTTATTGTACAAGTACTGTCAATTTTCTAGATTCCATGCAATAAATTAAGCTCATCTGGTGGCTCCAATGATAAAGAACTTTCCTGCAATACAGGAGACATGGATTTGATCCCTGGATTGGGAAGATCCCTTGAAAAAAGGAATGGTCACCCACTCCAGTATTCTTGCCTGGAGAATTTCATGGACCGAGAAGCCTGGCAGGCTACAGTCCATGGGGTCACAAAGAGCCGGACACGGCTGAACAACTAACACACAACACGCGCAAGGCCAACGGTCTACTTGACTGAAAGCACGCAGGCGCAAAAGGGTGGTCAGTGGGCATGGAAATATCTGGAGAGCCTGAAAGCCCGAGTGAATTCTGGTCAGAGAGATGGATGCCTAATTTCACCAGGTCACTATTTCTCCAGGTTTGACAGGTGTAGGTGTGTTTAACTAGGACACCAGCTGAATCTGAACATGTTACATTCAACATAGTTGACTTTACAGGGTACACCTAACTCATTCAACTTCTAATAACTGTAGAAAGTGGACATAGAATTAGATGTTCAAAACTGTTATTTACGTGTCTCCATAACAAACACCCTTAAGAAGCAGTGGCAGAGGACTGTAGTGAAAGAATATTGGAGAGTATTTCACTTTTCATTTACATTATCTTGTTTAATTTTTAACAAACATGAATTTTGTCATTAAAGCAAAGCAAGTAAGAAAAAGAAAAATTTTCTTTGAGCTATCTAATCTGCATTACTTGAATCTAGGAAGAAAAAGTTCCTTTCTACTTCTTTAAATATAAATTAATTATTCCAATTTAAGTAAGTTTAATATTTATGCTCAAGGCCAGAAGTAAAATACCTTTAGTCATGCTAATTATAAGAAGCACATTGCTGATGAGGGTCCAATTTCTGTTACAAACTCTAATATTTTCAACTTTCCTTAGGATTTTCAGCAGTATGTATGATTTTACAGTTTTAAATTTTACAATTAGGTCTATTATCCATCTGAAAATGAATTTTATATTGACTTTTGATATAACATCTGAGTTGAGGTTTATTTTTATAAGAATATTTAGTTGATCCAACATCATTTATTCAAAAAACATTTTTCCTAGCATCCTTCTCTTCATTTTGTATATATGAATTTATTCTTACTGTACTCTATATTATTGATCTAGATGTCTATGTTTCTGCCAAGTCTCTGCTAGCTTAATTAGTTTACAATCTTTTAAGTTGTTTGGTTAATGTAGCTCCTCTACACTTAATATAAAATTTTGAATTGGTTATCAATGTCTACAAGAACCCTGCTGATATCTTAATTGGAACTGCATTGAATTTTCAACTCCATAAACTCAGTAAATATCAATTTTTTGGATCCACTATAATTAATCTTACCAGTGTTTTATACTTTAAGCATGAAGTCATTTTGCATATTCTTTTGGATTTATAGCTGTCTATTTTATTAAAACCACTACCAAAAATACTATTTTTTTTTTTTACTACTTTTAAATATCAAACTGGCAACCCACTCCAGTGTTCTTGCCTGGAGAATCCCAGGGACGGGGGAGCCTGGTGGGCTGCAGTCTATGGGGACGCACAGAGTCGGACACGACTGAAGCGACTTAGCAGCAGCAGCTAACATCTAGAATGCATTTGACTTTTTATTGATCTTTTGCTCTGAAATAGCATTAACCACTTAGTGTGAGTTGGATTTTTCTCTCAGATTATTTAGAATTTTCTTATATAGGTGTTCATGTTGTGTTTCTCCCCTCCCCCAACCCCCTTTCTCTATGTCTGTCTCTCTCTCACACAACACACAATCAGTATTATCCCTTCTTTTCAATCGTTATGATTTATTTGTTTTCCTTACATTATTTCACCGCTTAGGACCTTCAGTCCATTGTTAAGTAGAAGCAGTGAAATTGAGCATCATTGCCTTAAATTTTAGGGGAGAAGAATTCAGTTTCTCACCATTAGGTACGATGTAAGTACATTTCCCATAAATTACTTTTATCAAGTTGAAGAAGTTGTCTTTCATTACAAGATGCTATAAGTTTGTATTAGAGAAGGCAATGGCAACCCACTCCATTATGCTATATTAGAAAATCCCATGCGCGGAGGAGCCCGGTAGGTTGCAGTCTTGGGGTTGCAAAGAATTGGACACAACTTAGCGACTTTACTTTCACTTTTCATGTATAAAGTACATATGTTAAATTTTGTCAAATATTTGTCTTCATCTATGCAAATAATCATTAATTTTGAAACTAATAGGATGAATTACAATAATTGTTTTCTAAATGCTGAACTAATTTTGCACTCCTGAAATAAATTCCATATTGTCAAGGTTTATTATCTTTTTAATACACTGGGGAAGTGTACTTACTAATACTAATGAAAGATGTGTGCATTCATATCTATGAGGAATATTTAGTCTATAGTTTTCTTTTCCTGTAATCTCTGTCTGACATTGACATCAAGAGAATGCTGAATTCATAAAGTAATCCAGAAAGTGTTTTGCTAAATTATCAGTATACATGTTGTGAGTGGATGCAATTTGCTATGCAAGGTCTCTGGCCAATCTAAGGGTCTCTGCGTTGGCTGTGCAGCATAGCAAATAACAGAATGAAATTCTGTACTTTCTGAGTTACTATTAAAACTTTTTTGTGATGACCATTATGCCTGTACTGTGACAAGTAATATATAGTTATCCACTATATGGGACAAAAGTAGAAAACAAGAGAAATCCAGAGATACATTTTATACTATGGACTCTATAGAGAAATATGTACTTTTGTAAAGTAGACATTGGACTAGTTTTATTAACTAAAAGCATTTTTACTTTTTCAGAGTTTTTTAGGATAAAATTAATAAATTGAGCCTATTTTAATATTATTAAATATAGATAAGAAAGGATTTGGGATTTTTAATAACTACCCATAAAGCTGTGGAAATGTGGATACCACTAGCTTTGTAATAGTTAAAAGATGTTGCAATCTTATTTGAAAAACTGTGCTGAAAATAAACATCTCCATTCATGAAAAACAAAATCATACTCAAGCTATAATCCTTTTCCTAATAGGAGCAAGAAGAAATATGTTTTAAGCATGGTGCAAGTACATCATATGGAAGACATATGGCTAGAAAAATTTTTATCAGGGAAGACGGCATACTTCAGTTTCTTTGAACTGCAAATGGCCAATCTCAATGATCACCCACTGTGCCAGAGGAAAATTAAATTGAATTTAGTTTTGCTTCAATTTATTTGCAACTGAGGGGACAAACCTTGTGCACACCCATAACATCTTATCTTTGAACCAATAACTAAAAAGTCTAAAGTTGTTAAGGCATCTTGTAAAAGTCGAGAGGTCAGTGAAGGGTTTGAACCTGAATAACACAGCACTCTTTCAATCTTTTAGTTCAAAACAAACAGAGAAGACCTAGTAAGCTCACTGATAGAAAAGCTGTTCTATTTCTCCAGTGTAGATAATTCACATGACCTGTTTGGTTCACCTCTCTCTTTTTATATAAATAGTGTACTCCCTTCACCTTCGAAGCCTTCTGTGCAGATGGCCTGTGAGACTGTCTTTTCTGTTGGCGCCCTACCACGGTGCGTATGGTTCTGCAAGCAGTTTTCTATTGCCATTCTGAACAATTTCTTTAATACCGCTGTTTTACATGTATGCTTATAGGAGAGACAAAAACACATTCGTCAAAAATGTTACAGGGAGAATTCATCAATACAATTACTGATTAAACAAATATTTCTTNTCTGCAGATGGCCTGTCTTTTCTGTTGGCGCCCTACCACGGTGCGTATGGTTCTGCAAGCAGTTTTCTATTGCCATTCTGCACAATTTCTTTAATACCACTATTTTACATGTATGCTTGTAGGAGAGACAAAAACACATTCGTCAAAAATGTTACAGGGAGAATTCATCAATACAATTACTGATTAAGCAAATATTTCTTGAGAACCTATCACATATTAATCAGTGTTTTAGGCACTTGGCATATAGTGGGTCTCAACCACCCCCATCCAACCATGTACACGTACACATACAGTACAAGCACACACACACACACGCACACACACACACACACACGCACACACACACTACCAACAGTGGTTTCATAAACATCAGAGTCCAAGACTTTGGTGTCAGCTGCCTAGTTGTGTCTGACTTTTTGTGGCCCTATGGACTGTAGCCAGTCAGGCCCCTCTGTCCATGGAAATCTCTAGGCAAGAATACTGGAGAGTGTATCCATTTCCTTCTCCAGGAGATCTTCCCTGCTACCCCAGGACTGAACCCAGATCTCCTGCATTGCAGGCAGTAGNCACACACGCACACACGCACACACACACTACCGACAGTGGTTTCATAAACATCAGAGTCCAAGACTTAAGTGTCAGCTGCCTAGTTGTGTCTGACTTTTTGTGGCCCTATGGACTGTAGCCAGTCAGGCCCCTCTGTCCGTGGAAATCTCTAGGCAATATCCATTGCCTAGTGTATCCATTTCCTTCTCCAGGAGATCTTCCCTGCTACCCCAGGACTGAACCCAGATCTCCTGCATTGCAGGCAGTAGTGGCCTCCAACAAATTTGCTCATCACAAACCGAGTTTGATGTTCATATTTAGCATGAAGTGTATGCGTGTCTGTGTGTGCATGTGTGTGTGCATATGGGTTTATAGTCACTTAACTTTGGGGAATTTGAATGACATTATAAATATTACATTTTTATTGCTTCATGTCATAGCAATAAACATTAGCATTTTTTACAACAAACATATTGAATATGCACTATAGAAATTATAGCACATATTCACTTTTCCTGTTTCACATGTCATTCAAGTTGAACTTCACAGAAAAGGTTCTATACTCAATTATGCTACATTACCACTTTCTATTTGCCCTATAAAACTATTTTTAAAACATATTTACCTCCAACTCTATACTTAATTTTCTGTCCCCTTAGGATTCAAGATGATATGGTTCCTGATTCTGTTAAAGGCTGATGTATACGAAAGTCTTTGGGAAAAAATGCAATTATAAATGCAAGAATCTGGTAATTGGGCCCAACTGGGCTTATATTACTTTAAGGCAAGAGAGACCATTAAACAAATTTTAAAGAATAACTTCTTTTATCTTTAATATTAAATGAAATGTTCTTTAAAAAGTAACATAAATATTAAAAATGCTAATGTATGTAATGACTGACATTTTTGATAAAGCATGGTCTCTGTAGTTTAAAGTCCACCAAATTTTGTAGTTTCACATTCTTCTTACTCAACTAGTTTTTCAGTGTGTTTCTGTACCTTAGCCCTTTTAATTTTTTAGAGGCTCTTTTAACCTACTGCCATCATTCACTAAAACAGAACTCATATTTCCTAATCACTTGTTTAACTTCTGTAATTTAGTTGCTTGTATTTGAAAGTGAAGGATAACAAGATTTCTTAGAGATAATTTAAAACTTAAAAAGGTTAAAAATAACTCATGGTTTAGAATTTCACAATATGAACTTCATGTGAACCTATAGCTCAGAGAAATTACCAGCTCAACAGTGGCATAACTTACCAGCATTATTTAGATTACATTTAAAATTTCTTATAAAAAGTACAGTTTAGGAAATATATCTGATACTAAAGTAATAATTTATATATCACATGTAAATATTTGTATGAATATGATATGACCTACAGAACAAAGTAATCCACATGATATTGTTTAAATTCTTCAATCCTAAGATATTTTTATAATACAGATTTTAGATTTTAAAATTTGGCTTAAAATAGATTTTGCAACATTATATTATCATTATTAAAGCTGTTAATTAAAACTAAAATGTACTTACCTTTCAAAAATACATCAAATATGCTTCAAAAAATATTGACTATAGAATTCTGACATATTATACCATTAATAGTGCAAAAGTAATACATGGTTAATTTTAATTGTTTAGAATATATGGTTCTCATTTGTTTTCACTGATTTAAAAATATCATTTCTGATACTAAATATTTCCACTGAGTGAATAATAAAAATTTATAAGATTATAATTATTGGAATACATAAAACTATTTTCTAAATATGTGTAACATTTTTTCTCAATTTTAAATGCAGGCATAGTCTACAAGTAGTCTTAAAATACATCAACTTGTCCTTCAATACTGAAAGACTTTTCTTACAGAATGTAGA